>CAUYQV010149603.1:0-15377 GCA_963574575.1 Galagoides demidoff | reverse complement strand
GGCTGCAACCAAAAAATGGCCGGGCATTGTGGCAGGCGCCTATGGTCCCAGCTGCTTGGGAGGCGGAGGCAGGAGACTCGCTTGAGCCCAGGAGTTGGAGGTTGCTGTGAGCTGTGATGCCATGGCACTCTACCCAGGGGGGATAGCTTGAGGTTCTGTCTCAAAAAAAAAAAAAAAAAAAGAACCTGCTATGTGTCAGTAGTGTGTCTGTGTTAACAGTGTACAGTGTCTGAGTCAGGTTACTGCATCCTGTGGCCTGTGTTTCTGGGGTTAGACATTTTCTGTATCATTCTGTAACACTGAGAGCAATTTAGGATTGACCTAGAGTCCTGCTCCCCTGCCCACTCCACCCTGCTTTGTTTTAAAGGTAGACTGTTGTAAAACGCAGCTTCTAAGTGGAAAGGAAAACTACACTCCTCATGTAGCTGTGAACCACAGAATTATTTAAATGTATCTCTAATCTAATAATACTGTTCTTGGGAAGGAAGCAAAAAGGAATTAATTGTCTCCCCCCCCTCCAATTGGGGGAAGGGGTAATACAGTCAGAGGGTATTTTGAGTGACTTCTAAGTTTATTTTCCTTGGACCCTATATACTTAGGACGGGAGGGAGTTTTTCAAAGCACTAAACTGATAAGGAAGTGCTTCCTTCAGCTCCGTGATTGGAGTGGTCTGATAAACATTTTCTGAACATTTGTTCCATTCTGAGCAGAGTACTCAGGAGAGATTTATCTGTTTTACCTTATTACACCCTCTGAGGTATATGCCATTTATACCTGGGAAAACTGAGGCTCAGAAAAAATGACCTTGCCTGTGGTCACACAGCTTGTAAGGGGTAGAGCTGGAATTTCAGGATTTTATTTCAGGATCCATATTTTAGCCACAACTGGGATTTTTTTCTAACCTACCTCCATTGTAGTAAATTGCACAAAACACATACCTGAAAGGTGAGTAATGTCACCATTAAAAATTCTATTTTAGAAGAATATTGAATGGAGTGGGGGATGCTCATGGTATGTTGCTTAGTGAAAAAATGTTAAAAACACATAAATACAGCAAAATACTATTTTTTTATGTACACATGTATATATATATGCATAAACAGGTTGATAAAGAGAGAAGAACTGATATTAATAGGAAAAACCTAGAAATATGTAAATCAATATTACCAGTATTTTAACTGATTATCTCTGGATGATGGGAAAATTTTTATTTTCTTAATATTTATTATTATTTTTTATTTTTCATAACAAAACCTGTTACTTTACCCCAGAATAATATTTAAGTAACATATATCCATTAACTCAATAATTTCCATTAAGCAAATAGATTTTGGGTATCCATTATGTATCAGACACTGTATATTCAAAATAGTCAAAAACTAAAAATCCCAACTGAGCAATAAGGGGGCATTGTCTCTACAAATAATTAAAAAATTAGCCAGGAGTCGTGACTCATACTTGTAGTCCCAGCTACTCAGGAGGCTAAGGCAGGAGGATCACTTGCGCCCCAGAATTTGAGATTGTTGTGAGCAATAATCACAACATTGCACGTTAGCAACCCCCGTCTCCAAAAAAGAAAAAAGAAAGAAAAGAAACCTAAACTAAACTAAAAATGAAAAAACAAATGTATTCCTATCCCCACTCTGCTAACATTTAGAATGGTCTCTTTTAGGTCTTTTTCTATGCAATTTTTAAAGTACGAGTGACCAAACTAGACAATAGCCGAGCCCTAGGGTACAGTTAGGGGGCTGGACCAGCCCCCAGATGCTGACTCTCACCTGTACCACATGATGTCACATTACTTCTTGCCGAACCTCAGCTCCATCATCACTACAGAGGATTAAGGGTGATACCCACCTCATCAGTCTTTTGGGGAGATTAAATGAGTTAATACAAGTGCCTTAAAGTACAAAACCAACAACAGCTCTTCCTATCACCACTGTATGGAGAATCTCTACACTGCAGTTTTTTTCTGAAGAGCAGTCACATAGCAGTGCTTCTCTTGGAGAGCAGGGAGCCACTCTGGGTCGTAAAGTCAGCTTTGAGTGGGATCAAAGGTGAGTGGGATCACTCAGTCAAAGCAGGTTCTATCAAAGGTCAGAATTTTGACTTTTCCTCATCTTTTGTTCCTGGTTGATCCAAAAAAATTCTCCAAAGATAGTGGATTTGGCCAAGCGTGGTGGCTCATGCCTGTAATTCCAGCACTGTGGGAGGCTGAGGAGGGAGAATTGCTAGAGCTCAGGAGTTCGAGACTTGCCTGAGCGAGAGTGAGACCCCAACTCCTAAAAAAATGAAAAACCCAGCCGGGCGCTGCAGCTAGCATCTGTAATCCTAGCGGCTTCCAGAGGCTGAGGCAGCGGGATGCTTACAGCCCAAGTCTGAGGTTGCAGTGAGCTATGACACCACTGCACTCTGCTGAGGACATAGGGTGAGACTCTGTCTCAACAACAACAACAAAAATTAAAGAAATAAAAAATAAGCAAGGAAATTTAAAAAAAAGAAGTGGATTTGGCCCATTTGGCCTCATATCCCATCCAAAGATACACAAAACTGAGAGAACATTCATGATATAAAGGGAATGGAGTATTTGCACACCATCCAGAAAATCAAAGGGGTAAATGCTGGATACACATCTTAGTTGTGTTTGGAAGCTTAAAAAATAGGGCCAGTTATAGGCAATAGGGTATTTAAACTCTATAGTTTATACTGACTGATGCTATGACTTTGGGACTTGGTGTTGGATTCTGCCTTGTGACTGTATCTCTGAACTCTGTGGAAGAAAAAAGTCAGCAGCTAGCTAATTCTGAAAGAGCCAGCCTGTTTCTACTGTGGGACACAGTTTCGCCCCACAGCAGTCTTAGCCATCCTCACCCCCTGTCACCATGACTCCCTTAGCCTCCTAACTCTCTCCCCTGAGTCTCTTCCTGCCCCTCTGAGAGGCAGTTCCTCACTGGCGAGTCAAGTGAGTGTCTTTAAATGTTGATTATCACCTGCCTCCACCTATTCAGCCCACCCAGTAGCGTTCCACTGTACTCTAAGTCATGCAAAGCCCCAATCTGTTTGCATAACTCCAGACCCCTGCCGGATCTGGGCCTAGCATGCCTCACCCAGTCGTCACCACTCCCCCACTGTCCTCCAGGCTTTCAGGACCCTGGCCCTCTGTCTCACATGTTAAGTGTTTGTCCCCTGTCCCTTGGGCCTTCCTGCACATTCCTCCTTCACAGGGGAGTAGTCTTCGCCCTGCTTCTTGTCTGCATGGTGCGCCCTTTTTCTGCTGGTCTGTTTCTGTGTCACCTCCTCAGAGTAGCTTCCTTTCTCCACCCGATTTCTAACAGCCTCCCTTGTTCTGGTACCTTCCTTGTTCTCCTTCTAGAAGACAGGGTGTCACAATCTCCACTGACTTGTTTTATTTTTGGCACACCTTTTTGTGTGTGATGCTGTGTCTGCCAACCCGCTTCTCTGACCTATCAGAATGTAAATCTCTCAAGAGCAGGGACACATCTGTCCTTGTGTTGCTGCATGCCCCAGGCAGCGCCCCTCATGGAATAGGTGTTCAGTAAGTAATGAAAGGAAGAAAGTCCCCGGAAAAGGGACACCTGTCCAAGGCAGCCCAGTTTCCTGTGATGTAGGCAGGATGCCCTGCTCAGCCCCAGCATTACTGTGCAAGTTAAAAATAACCCCCCTGGGTGGAGTGAGAAGCCTTTAAAGAGGATGGGAGAGAGATAATGAGAAGCATGAGCCAGCCAACTTAGGTCCAGCAGGATGTGGGATCAGCCAGGAAGAAAAAGGCATCTTGACTCCAGGAAAATACTGACTTTGGGGCTACAATAGTCTGACCAACATACGTCTCCTCATTAGTCATCAGAAGTCCCTCTCTTGATCTTCAGTGTATGAAATGACTCTCACGTAGCCACTGCAGGATATGCCTCCATCCCAGAGCAAGACATGGTTAGAGGTTTTAAAAGAGATATTCTTTACAATTCCTAGAACAGAGGCCTCCACACCCCTCATCTGCCTGCCATGCGGTCAGAAGAAGAGGGAGAGGCCTGGGGGTAAAAGAGGCCAGAGGCCTTCCTTGGCTCACCCTCTTGCTGACCTCCCCCAGCGCCCATCCAGCGTGGGATCCGAACCTCCCACCACAGTAGGGCTGCAGCCAGGCATCCCAAGGTGAAGCCGCCCTCCAAAGGCTTGGCTCAGTTCTAGGCTAGCGCAAGGCCAAGGCGCAAGGCGGGGAGGGCCGGGTCAGTGGGCCTTTAGAAACAACTCGGACCATCGCCTTGGAAACGTTCTCCCCCCTTGCACTGCATGCATCTGGATCCACCCTGAACCAGCTGTGTATGAAACCCTCAGGCCTCAGTGGGAGGTGGGGATACAACAGGGAGGGTCAGAGTGGGACAGGAAAGGGCCACCTTCTTTGTCCTTAGGGGGATATCCATTTTGGGCCTCAGTGAGCGGTCTGATAACCCAGGGTGCATATGCTGGGCCCAGCTCCTATGGTGGGAGGATAGGCTGAGCAGAGTGAGGGGCTGCCAGCATCCCCTCCTCCACACCGCACCCTGGACCCCTGCCCAGACTGCATCTCTCTCTGTGCTGCTTCTCAAGCCAAGTGATGTGCTCATGGTCACCTGGTGCAAGGGAATGTTCTCAAACCTCTGAAGCAATTGATCTCCGCTGGGTTTTTCCATATCCACAGCCATGTGACCGTCAGGAGGGCCACAAAGGAAGGGGAAGGGAATTAGCAAATATCAAGAGAGACAGATACGCTGTGAGCTTCTCATATCACCTCGAGTCTAACCTCCACAACCACCCACAGAAAGGAGTTCTTACGGAGCAGGAAACTAAAATGTAGAGGGGACCCTGTTCCTTACCCCTGGTCACTCAGTGAGGGAGGCCGGAGCATCAGGCAGACAAAATGCACCTGTAACAGGCCATTCCTTACTCTCTATAGTCAATATCCAAATGATTTGAACTCAGAGCCCAGCATCAGGGGACAGTGAGCAGAATCTTCAAAAGTCCACGTACCGAGGAGCTACGCTCCCCCTGGCCCAGTGGGAATCTAAAGCTCTTTTGTATATTGAGTAAAATAACTCTGCTGAAATCACCTCTTCTGTAATCATTTGTTGGGAACACCTACAGCTTACAACTGTGGACCAAGTAGCCTGTGTCTGCTCTGGGCTGAAACTCTTCAAGGGGGCTATTGCTTCCCTGGACAGTTCCACATTCCTGATGTAGAATTTTAAGTGCTGAAAAACCACAGGATAGCAATCCTCCCTTGGAACAAAAAAGACGGACAGGGAATAGCAGAGTAGCAGATGACCCTTTGAGTCTGAGGACCATTTGAGTTCAAGTACATTCTTTAGAAGACTTCCAAAAAATCTTAGCCAGACTGCAAATTTGTCAGATAATTAATTTTGAAGACATTTGGGGTACTTTATATACATAATTTCACCAAATTCTTAAGCCTATGAGCTAGGAACAACTAACATCGCCACAGCACCGTGTACTGTGGGCTTTACCTGGATGGACTCACATATTCCTCTCAACAACCCCAGCAGACGTTATGTTATTATCTCATCTCTGTCTTACGGAATCAGAGAGGTTATGACCAGGGTGATGCAGCTATTGAATGTCAGATACAGAGTTCAAACCCAGACAGTCCAACCCCATTGGTGGTGCTGTTGACCATATGCTCCCCTGGCCATACGCTGACCTAAACTGGGGAACAGCTGATGAGAGAGGGCGTTCAAAGTGGAGCTGTGGGAGGAATTCTTGGTCTCCTTCATCATCTCCCTCTCCAAGAAGCTTAGGGCTCTGCTTCCCAAGCCTTCAGCAAAGATATCCCAGGGCCAGCCTAGAAGGCAGTAGCGAGTTGTATGTGGCCAACTAAATGGAGATTTCATCCTTGGAAAGAAACTCTCAGATAGAAACCATGCTGGAGCCAGCCTGCATCTCTGCCATTGAGAAACACCCCCGTTATCTATCACTTTAAACGCAAAACCCCAGGCTTGAGAGAAATGTTTCGCTCCTACGACTTAATTCCCACCTAGCACTAAAAATGATCCAGCCAGAGAACATTCTACTAGTAAAATATCACAAGAATGGAAAGCAAGTATCCAAGGTACTCAATACTCATTCTGACAGATACTCAGGACGGATGAGAAAAGCCTCGTTTTCTAGAAGCTCTTTATGGTGCAGCACTTTGCACACACGGATCAATGAGTGCAAACCACTTCTACTCTCCCCATCGGGCTGCAGGAAGGCAAAGACAGGCCTCTCCGGCTGCCTCCATGGGTGGGAGGGCTGGAACATGCTGGATCAATGTCTCCCTTCCGGGTGCCTGACGTCACTTGTTTGCCTTGAATGCCCGTCAGCCAAAAGAAGTTATTTATCTCTAAGCATGAATAGTACCTCTAGGGTGGATTTTTCCAGGCTCCCAAAGTGCGTTCTATGCAGAGATGAGAGTTAACCAGAGCAGCTGACACACAGCAGGAATCCTGGGGACTGTGGGGGGCCTGGGCTAGGGTCAGAGACCCTGGATGCCAACTTCTCTGCTTTGTTGTCAGAGCTGGAAGAGGCAACAAAGGGGCGGGGCTCAGTGCTGTCCTGGTCTTAGGGTGCTACCAAGGTTAGTGACCCCTGCCATCACTCACTGGATGGATATGTACTGAGCACCTGCTGTGTGGCTGGGCTCTGGGGGTACAGCAAGGAACAAGACCTTGTCTGTCTTGTTCCAGCCCTCATGAAGTTACACTCTAGTGAACAGGCAATAGCAAGTTTATTAAAACTTGCCAAGTTACCTATGGACGGGGATGAGTGCTACAAAGGGAAGAGGGGTAAGCAAGGAGAGGTGAGGCCTGGAGGATGTGCTGTGTGAAGAACTGTGGGGAAAGCAGGCCAGGCAGGTAGAACAGCAGTGGCAAAGTCAGAGAGGCAGGAAAGGGCATTGAGCAGGAGGAAAACAGAAAGGGGGCCGGGCAGTAGATTGGGTGGGGAGAGGGGAGATGGCTGCGAGTCGGGTAATCTTGCTCTCTCCCGTCTGCTTTCTTGCCTTCCCTCAACTTAATCACCTCTCTCCTTCAAAGTGTGCTCCAAGAACTCACCCTTGCTTAGACAACTCCAGGCCCTCTGCTCAAATTGAAAGGGTTTCTTTTTGTGGCAAGCAGGTCATGTTTCATACAAGGACTCTTAATATTTGGATTATGTCAACAGCAGTTGGTGTGAAGAGAAGCTTCCCCGTGATGGGAATGGCATGTGTGTCTTGTAGCAAAGACACGCAGGTGTCGAGGAGGCTGTAAATGCCGAGCAGGCCCACCCTGAGCCCCAGACCATTGCTGCTGCTCCCTCTGTGTAGCCCCCTTCACAGCAGCCTCATCCCCCTTCCACACCCATCTCTGCCCATTTTCTCCTACCCCCCCATGCCCTCAGGGGGTCGGCTTAGGCCTCCTCTCCCTCCACTTCAGCCCTCCCAACCTGACTCTCTGACATTCTGCACAGCCCCGCTGATTAATCAGCCTCCGAGTGCACAAATGCGGCCTGCTCTGCAACTTTGGACACCGTGCACAGGGGCAGAGCAGAGACTGTACCACGAGACCTTTCTGTGTCCTTCAGACAGTGCCAGAGAAGGTGCTGCCTAGTCGACCCCAGTAGAAGCCTGACCTGGCTGCCAAGCTTACTAATTAGCCTGGCTGACGGGACAGACCTGTCCCTGTTTAGACCCTTCCCAGGGCTGTCATTACAAATGCCCATGGCTAGCACACTAGTTGGGGAATAGCCTGGAACATTGCTCCCTAATGGCCTTGCAGCCACCCTGGGTTTGTGAGCTCAAGAAGCCTGACCTCTTGCTACAGGGCCAGTCCACAGTTGAACCGCGATCCCAACACTCCCTTTGTTGAAATCAGAGTCTGCCTATGGAGGGCCTCTGGCCTTCTATGGCTCACAGCTTAAGGATGTAAATCCTCGACACCCACGCTGGGTCCTAGCCCACCTGCCCTGGCTCCAGCTTGCCCCTTCCTCCCTGTGCTCCAGCATTCCTCCTTGGCAATGCCACACAACCCTTACACATGTGCTTCCCCCTGCCTCAAACACTCTGCCCCCACCAGCTACTGCCTACCAGTCTTCCAGAGCTCAACCTAAGCATGGCCTCCTTGTGGAAGCGTTTCCAGATCCCTGCTGGGGGCAGGTGCTTCTGTCGTATGCTTTCACAGGACCACTCAGGAGAGTCCCTGCTTGTCTGACATCTGTACCCTCATTTTGCCCCAAACTTTCATGAGGTGGAAGCTGTTGGTGCCGGGGGATCATGTTGCAAATCAAGTTTTTCACTTTACTGGCATACTCCCTGGCACCCAGCAGGTGCCCCATGGCAAGCTGACTGAGCCTCACCTGGTCATCATGGCCCGCCCAGTCCCCACTCTCTCCTCTTCCTCCTGCCTCTCTTCCTTTTTACTTCCCCTTCCTCCCTCTTTACTCTTTCTGTTCATTCTTTCTTTTCTCCTGGGCCTTGGGCCTACTTGTTGCTCCTAAGAACACTGTTTAAGCCAAAAGAAAGGTGCACAGTTATTTAAAAAAAAAAAAAGTTGTCACAACTTGGTATAACGTGTTGGCCTTCAACAAGATTACCCCAAAGTCAGGGCCAAGAGAGGACATCTAGGAAACTGGCTTCCCTAGGGCTGCCTCAGCAAGCCCACATGCTGAGCATCTGAAACAACAGAAATGTATGGTCTCACAGTTCTGAGGGTAGAAGTCCAAGGTCAAGGCACTGGTAGGTTCCTTCCGACACTGGAGTGGGGGAAGGATCAATGCTGGTCCTCTCTGTTTTGGCTTTAAGTGCCGTCTTCTTCCTGTCTCCTCACTTGATCATTTCTCTACGCATGTCTGTCTGTGTGCAAATTCCCCTTTTTTTATAAGGACACCAGTTATAGTGGACGAGGGCCCACCCTAATGACTTCATTTTAACTTATTTCTGTAAAGACCCTATCTCCAAATAAGGTCATGTTCTTAGGTGTTGAAGGCTGGGAGTGGTTTTTATCATATGGATCTGGGTGGACACGATTCAACATGTAACACCTTCCTCTGTAAGCCCACTGCCCCAACCCTCTTTGACTCATTGAATGAGATAAAAATATGAAAGTGCAGGGACACATCATCTTCTGGAGAAGTTATATGGGAGTCTGGGAATGGGGCGGAAAAGGCAGGAATGTAAACTGAAGAAAGACACCCACCTGGGGACGGGAGAGGAGGGGTGGACGGACGGAAGCTATAGCTGCTCTCAGGGTTTCACATTTGGGCTCTGCTGACCTGCTTGTTCTGTGTTCAGACCCCAGCTCAGTCACTTACCAGCAGTGGGGCCTTTCCTCTCCCTTGTAAGAAGTGAATAATAATGGTACCTAAGTTAGAGGACCATCAAGAAGAACAGCATAAGGCGAGGGCTTAGTGCTGCTAAGGGTAATTGCCACAGAGTTGGGCCACACAGCTCTGTGCTCCTGTTCATGGGGACAAGGGGAAGGGAAACAGAGCAACAGCCAGACCGGAACTCCCTCAGTTGTGGTCTGTGGGCCAGAAGTGTCAGAGCCACCCAGGGCCCACCCACAACACCCAGAAAATGCCAAATCAAAACTGCAGGTAGGACCCAGGAACCTGATTTTTAAACTAGCTCTCCTGATTCTCACGTACATTAAAGTTCAGAAACCCTTGGACTAGACTGTGGGTCCTGGAAGCTGAGACAAATTGTGTCCATGAGCGATCCCCAATGTGGATGCAGCCCTAGGGCAAGGTGAGCACAGCCCACATCTGCTCTTATCATCACCAGTGCTTGGGCGGGGTCAGAGAAGGAGTCTTTAGCAATTATTATGAAATTAATATCTGTAAGTCGCATTTAAATGTACTATTTGGAAGGATCATATTGCAAATCAGGTTTTTCATATTACTGTAAACTTCACTGTGCTCAGGCACCTACTTTTTGGATTGTCCATTCTTCCTTTCCCAATGACCGGGGTCAATCTTGACCTCAGACTTGGCTCTGATAACCCCTGAGCTTAGGCTTGAGGGGGATAAGTAGCCCTGGGCCAGCGTGTTTGCCGTGCCTGTGCTTCTGTTGTTAGGCACCACCTCCTCTGTCCTTGGGCACCATCTGCTGCTGTCCCCTGCCTGGCTCCCTGCCCAGCTCCCTGCCCGGAACATGCTTTGTCCCCAGTGCTTCATTCACATCTCATTCCCGAAGACCCAGGTCCTCAAGGCCGAGATTCTGCCCATGGCCCAAACTAGAGTTCTGCTGTCTCTCAGCAGAGTTTCTAAATCCTGGCCTGCTTGCTAAGGTCTTCTGTTATTATCTGTTGCTGAATCCTTAACACCGAGCTCCACCTGCCTCTCACAACCCCTCTCCCCATCCTGCATCTGTGATGTCCCCTGCTGTTACATGCAGGGTTGTCAGGAGCATTCAGGGGGGTGGCACACTTGAAGCCAAGCTCAGGACCTGCATATAGGGAGGGCTCCAGAAGGGCTTGCAGCCGGAACAGAGCTCTTCTATATCCGAATGCTCATAGATGCGAACAAAGCTCCATAACAAAGCAATAGTGGCTTTGTGCTGCCCCCAAAGTGAAATTAGTGGTCCCTCATGGTGTCACTTTGGATTTTGGAACAAATGGGTTGTGAGCAGCCTTTTCAGAACTCAGTCTTTAATAATGATAACAATAACAAATACTCAGATAGTACTCTCTACGAGCCAGAGTCCGTGCTATGGGCATTACACATTTGATCCTTTCAACAACAATGTTGTCACTTTATTACCCCACTTCACATATGAGGAAACTGAGGCCTAACGTCATAGAAATAAAAAGTGGCAGAGTCAGAATGTGGATCTCAGGCAGCTAGGACGCAGGATCTATGCATATAGCCGCTATGTCATGCTGCGTTTCTTAAATAGTATAATCTAATTATTGGAGAGGGGAAAAAAAAAGGAAGAAATTAAGGCAGAAAAATGTTTTAAATGGACAGCAATGGAATCAGCATTCCTGCAATTGAATCCCAAGAAGTTCTCTTTTGGCCGGTTGAAACCATGGTGTAGTTAATAATAAAAATAATTTGTTATTTCATCATTGTTTCTTACCCTATAGGGCACCAGCTCAACTGCTTGTTCTTGTTCCTATGTCCTGGGCTAACATCCCATCAGCCTAGGCCCATTCTTGTTACCTCCCAACCCAATAGGTCCCCCTCTTCTGTATGGTCAATTGGGTTGGATCTTGTCACATCTGGACATACGGCAATATTTTCCTTTCTTAAGGAAAAATATTCTTTTGCCCACAATTTACCTAACTCACAGTATGCCTGTGGCACAAAGGACTACAGATTCTTTTTCCAGCAGCCTAAATCAAGGAATTCTGCATTAGCCACACGATGCCTATTTAACAAGATGGAAGTAGGTGTGACCTCCACCCTGTATAACACCTAAATCCCTGGCAGCTAGCACACAGCTCCAAGATCTTCAATAGTTTATTCAGGGTCCCCAGAATCCCTGACACCTAAGTGAGCAGCCACACTCCCCTGGCATAAGTCATCCCCATGCCAAGTGTAGATGGAGCATGTGGGTGTCTGCCCACCATCTCCACTGAAAATATTATCATCATGGCAGGTGCTACTCACCTGTAAAGTCAAACCAGTAGACCATACACTGCTTCCTTACATCCTTTTTGGAACCAGGCAAGCTACATGTAAACACCAGATTTGGGAGCGTGTTTATAAGAAACTCATTGTGTTTTCTCTATTAATGTGTGGTGTGTTGCCTTTGCTTTGATTAAGTACTTCACCTGCAACTCCCTGTATGGATACTACCGGAGGCAGGGGCTCCAAAAGAAAGTCTCCCTGAATCCTTCTGCCGGCTGCCCTCAGCAGCAGATTGGTACTGTTGCCTTCAGAGCTACAAGCCTAAGAGGGACTTTCCTCGGAAGTCCTCAATGAGCAACACAAAGAAAACAAAGAAGGGAATTTGTGCCTGTGGATCAGAGTCACCACTAACAGCCCCAGTAAACAGCTGGCCAGCCCTTTGCTAGACACCACTTCCCAAAGCAAGTCCCTTTCCCTTGGCCACTGTCAGGCGGGCGGGCTCATCCTCGTGCAGAGCCAGCAAAGCCTCGGCAGGATGCTCATGTCCTCCCACTGGAGCTAAGTCATAAACAACCACATCCCTGTAGAGAATGAAAGGAAAAGTGCTTGTCACCAGAGCAGAAGGGAAGGAGGAAGAAGGGGGTGGATGTAAAAGGGCTAGGGAAAGCACGGGGTGTTCTGAATTCTGCTGAGACATTGAGTGGGCACTTGGGTCCCTGAAAACTGGCTACTTGATTAAATGCCTGAAATTCCCATGTCAGCACCTGGAGGTCTGAACTTCTCAAGGGTTCTTCTGTAGGAGCCTTGGATCCTTCTGGCATGTAATAGCAACCGTGGGTGTGGCGAGCATGTATACATGCCAGAGGATGCGCCCACAGTTCCCATTCCGCTCCTTCTCCGCTGGTGCCCATCGGAGGAGGTGCTGAAATGAGGATGTGATATTCCAGGAAGGTCAGAAGGGAAGGGAAGAAGCCATCCCAGTCATAGTGGGGCCGGCAGAACACCATCCTGCCCAAACCCTGAGCTGACAGGCTCAGATAATCCTAAATTCCAGCCTGACTTTTATATCAAAAGGTCGATAAAATCTAAGCAGTGGTCAGGTTTTCCAAGGCAGCTGAATTTCCCAGCTGCCGAAGAGGGTGAGTCTGACACAGCAAGATAGGGCCAGCCAGGCTCCCCACGGCCACAGAGCGTTCCGCTTCTGCAGAACAGCAAGAGCCGTGTTCAGCTCTTGAGTAGATGAGAAATTCCTGCCTCCACCCCTCCTCAGGCTGGCACTGGGGAATGAAGATAATGCATCAGCTTGGGCATTATTATTTTCGCAGTCTCTACACTCTAAGTCTATTTTTATGTGTATATGCCATCAACACACCCGTCCCCCAGAGCAGTCTGCACCACAGTTTCAACCCAGCCAGAGAGCACTTCTTGGGATTCACCTGCAGGAGTACTGGTTCCAGAAATATCTGCTTAAAACATTTCTCTGCTTTAACTTTTCCCTTTTTCCTTCCTCTCCAGGGCACTCAGACACACACACGCATGCGCACACACATCTACCCATCCTCCCTACCCCCCCGAAACACAACCTCAGCTGTGGCTATTATGACCTGCTCCTTACCCCCCCAGAACAGATGCCCTGATTCTTACCTGAAGAGCTTGTGGGCTGAGGGCTGTATTCTCTCCACTCTCACGCAGCACCGTCCCAGGGGAAGCAGAACCTGCTTGGAGTCTTCTGCTCTGTGTGTCACTGTCACCTCGCTGCAGCTGCCTCCCCGGCAGCCCCGTCGGCTCTCTGAACCTCTAGGCTACTGCAGCTCTGTGTGGGGAGAGGGACGCGCCGTGGCATGCACATCAGGTTGCTGGCCCGCCTCCAGACACCATGCCACAGAGCCGGCTACCATCCCCAGGGCTGTGTGGGAAACAAGGGGTGGGGCGGGCTGTGGAGCTGAGAACACCAGCCTCTATGGCTATCTCTGGCCCTTGTTTATCAGCAGAGGGGACCTGCCCTCAGACAGCTACCCACACCGACCTCACTCACTGGGATGCCCCCAGCCCTGGATAGCCAGCAGCAAGCCCAGGAATGCAGAGCTATTGGCCAGCAGGGAGGGACACAGAGACAGCAGACAGTGGCAGCAACTACCCTGTGTGTTATTTTAACGTGGTTTGTCTTGGGGCAAATGCCTGAGCAGAAGGGACTACTGGCCCGTCTGAGCAGAATCCTGTTTATTTTGAGGCCTGAGTCTCCAGGGAAACAGCAGGTTGTGGCTCTGAGACTCTCCTCTGGAATCAGAAGGCTGCTGGATGAAAGGGAGTCCTTTTCTGTGCTGGCATCTGGCATCCCTGCACAGGGTGTAGGTGTGTGTGGCAGTGTGTGTGTGTGTGTGTATGTGTGTGTGTGTGTGTGTATGTCTGTCTGTCTGTCTGTCTGTCTGTGCCCCTCCCAGAGCCAAGCCCTACAAGTGGCATTTTGCAAAGCCAGTCAAGGCAATGGCTATCCAGGTTGGGAGAGGGAAGGAGCCGCAGAGAGAATATTTGAGTCATTCCTCACTACCACTTAAGCCTATCTCTATTGGACTAGGTCAATCCTCAGACGAGCCCAGCTTCAGGGGTAGGGATTTCTCCGATGGGCCATGGGCCTTTAATGCCACTGGCGGGGTTTGGGTAGGGAAAGGAAGAAGCAGTCTATACAAATAACTCTTCTGCTAGAATGCGGGGAGTGAGGGTAGACTGAAGGATTATGGATCAACAGGTATCTTTGAAGAGACCAAATGGAAACGTGATTAATAGTTTCCTATAATTGGTGAAGACTCCCTCCTCTTATGCAGGCATGTGGCTGGAGGCAGGAGTGCGTGTGCTTATGTGTGTGTGTGTACACCTGCACTCAAGTCTGCCCACTGATGATTCATACAGAGACAGGCTGACCTGTCAGAACTGGAAACGTGCTCTCTCCCTCCCTGGGCAGTTGCTCGGGTACGGGGCAGGTGGAGGTGAAGTGTGGTCTCCACACTCCTCACAGAGCACCCCGGAGAAGCCATTTAAGTGCCTTCTGAAGGGACGAGCCCTGGACGAGCTCATCTCCTATAACAGAACTAGAGGTTCCAATCCCACACACCTGCTGTCCCGGATGAGCTGCAGCTCCCAGAAGGGAGCTGAAGGGATGGAGAGGGCTGATTTCTCCACACCCTCTTGGCTGGAAGCTTCATGAACTGCCGCTTCCTCACATTCAAAGGATACTGATAATTTGCCTTAAAACACAATGATCTTTCTTATTTGCAAGATCCCCAAAAGGCTTCTCAATGGTAAAATGATAAAAAGATTTCAGATAATAGTCTTGTAAACATTAGAGAATTATTATGCTATTTATGACATGCATGTTAACTTTTTTAACTACATTGAATGATAGACTTGAAAGTCAGAAAACACCCTAAAAGACCTGGGAACAGAGATGCAGACGCAGAGTCTCACTCTGGTTGCACCCCTAGTTAGAGTCTCCACTGTGCCTAACACCAGCTCCCCCTGCTTCAGGTTAGTGCCCTTTAACCTGCTCACACTGTGTTCTTGGCCCTTCCTGGGCAACTCAGCTCCTTGGGGCTTCAGATTCCTTCCTAAGGACGTGAATGAGACTTTCTTCTTTGCATCTTCCCTGCAAACTCATAGGACGATCATGGCAATCAGATCTGTCCAGGTTTGTTTAAACACTATAACCACTAAGAATGCAAATCCTGGTCATTATTTTATTTCTTCATCATATTTATTTGTGAAACATGGTAGACACACACACACAC
>CAUYQV010149602.1:0-23997 GCA_963574575.1 Galagoides demidoff | reverse complement strand
CCTGGGTAGAGTGCCATGGCATCCCAGCTCATAGCAACCTCCAACTCCTGGGCTCAAGCGAGTCTCCTGCCTCCGCCTCCCAAGTAGCTGGGACCACAGGCGCCCGCCACAACGCCCAGCCATTTTTTTGGTTGTAGCCATCATTGTTGTTTGGTGGGCCCGGTCTGGGGATTCAAACCTGCCACCTTAGGTGTACGTGGTTGGCGCCTTAGCCAGTTGAGCCACAGGTGCCAAGCCAGCTGAACAACTTCTGTTCTTTCCCTTGTAATACACAGTTTTTTTGTTGTTGTTTGTTTGTTTTTTTGAGACAGCCTCAAGCTATCCCCCTGGGTAGAGCGCCGTGGCATCACAGTTCAAAGCAACCTCCAACTCCTGGTCTCAGGCAAGTCTCCTGCCTCAGCCTCCCAAGTAGCTGGGACCACAGGCGTTCACCACAAAGCCCGGCTATTTTTTGGCTGCAGCCATCATTGTTGTTTTTTGGTGGGCCCAGGCTGGATTCGAACCCACCACCTTAGGTGTATGTGGCTGGCGCCTTAGCCACTTGAGCCACAGGCACCGAACCACAGTAGGTTTTTATGGAAGGGGAACAGGAGCAAAAACACAAAGAAAGGGCCAGATTATGTGTGGTGTGAGGATGAAGTTTCAGGTGAGAATGAAAAGAGATACTCAGGGTCTAGGCTTCGGATCTTGAATATTATTTAGGGGAGAGAGAGAGAGCTCCTAAAGAATTTCTAAGCAATAAATTTATGTTGGTCAGATTTGCAAATTTTTTTTTTTTTTTTTGAGACAGAGCCTAACTATATTGCCTTCAAGGTAGAGTGCTGTGGCATCACAGCTCACAGCAACCTCAAACTCTTGGGCTGAAGCAGTTCTCTTGCCTCAGCCTCCTAAGAAGCTGGGACTTCAGGTGCCTGCTGCAGTGTCTGGCTATTTTTTTGCTACAGTTGTCATTGTCATTTAGCTGGCCTGGGATGGGTTTGAACCTGCCAGTCTCGATATATGTGGCTGGCGCTGTAACCACTGTGCTACAGGCACCTAGCCCAGATTTGCATTTTAGGTAGATCACTCTAGCTTTAGTATGGAAGATGGCTTTGAGAGGAATAGGAATTACAGCAAGAAAATCTTGGGAGGCTCTTAAAATAGTCTAGATGAGGTGACAAAGCCACTGATGTCAGGGATAGGAGGATGGGGTGTAGGTGTTTTAGACGCACAGGCAGTAGGACTTGATCAGTTGGATGCTATTGAGGAAGGAAGGAAGAAATTTAGGAAGGAATCACAGATGGCATGCAGGTTTTTCCTGTCTGTGATGCTACTAGGATGGATCAAATTAAAAAGAAGAGCAGAATATAGTCTTAGGAAAACTGAGAAGATGCAATATCAACATCCCCTCCCCTCACCTTCAAAAGGTAAAGAAAATAATAGTGTCAAAGGCAAGCATCAGGTTTAATGAGTTTTAAATTGTTCTCTGGGTTTGGCAGTGAGGAATGCTATTGGCCACTTTAGTTTGGCCGCTCTAATTAAACCTGTTTCAGTTGAAGGTTGGGCAGAAGCAAGATTGTAGTAATTTGAATAGGAAGAGATGTATCACATATAGACAGTGGCTAAGATTATTTCTTTATTGAGGTTATATTGACACTAGGACATACTGTTTGATAATTAGACAAGATTGGGAGAGCTTTTTTTTTTTCCAGATAAGACAGTTTGGAAAATGCATATGCTCTGGGCTAGAGGAGCTGTCAGATAGGAGTTCAGAGATAGAATTTAAAGGGTAAGGCTTGACCTGAGCTGGCCGGTTCGAATCCAGCCCAGGCCTGCCAAACAACAATGACGGCTGCAACCAAAAAATAGCCGGGCATTGTGGCGGGCACCTGTACTCCCAACTACCTGGGAGGTGGAGGCAGGAGAATCACTTGAGCCCAGGAGTTGGAGGTTGCTGTGCGCTGTGATGCCACAGCACTCTATCCAGGGCGATAGTTTGAGGCTCTGTCTCCAAAAAAAAAAAAGAATTTAAAGGATAAAAAGGATGGGAGTAAGGTACCAGAGGAGGCAAGAGGGGATAGGTTAAATGAACAGAGAGATTAACCTTGAGGATGAGGGGTTTTTACCCTCTTGAAGATGGAAGAAAAATGGTAAGGACTGTATTAGGTGTCTACCTTTTGAAACAGAGCTCCTGCTTCCACACTCAGTGTTTCAGATTAAGCTAAGTGTAGGGGAAAAATGCCTTCTTTATTTTTTTTTTCCTATGTCTTCCTTCCAGTCTTCTATTTGCCTGGCATACTAGTACATCTCTTTGATCTTTAGGTACATAGTTTTTTATTTTTTGTCAGTATGCAGTCTTTGCTAAGCTCATCGGTAGTCCATTTATTTAGTTAAATTTGACTGTAGGACATAAGTTAGCCGAAGAAATAGCTATTATTCTTAGCTTTTTATTATACTTGATAACTATTTTTGTTTGTAAAACTGTGAGGTAGTGCTATTCCCAGTTCTCATTTAGTCTTGCCAGTACACTCACAATAGCTTTAGGAATAAAACTAACTTTTAAAACACTACCTAGTGTTCTCTTCCCTAGCACATGGAATTTGTCCTAGCCAAGTTTGTGTCTCTTTTCATAACCAAAAGTATTGACTGTTGGGACTTTGTAAACCTAAATAGTAACTGATTCTGAGTCAGTGTTGTGACTGTTTTTTAATTAGTGGTATCAGCACATGGTGTGTACTACGAAGACACACTATTCTTTCTGTCTTAAATTTTCTTAGCAGCTGGCCTTATATGAATAAGCAGTTGTTCTTTTGCTTAAAGTGAATTAAAAGATTGTTTTAAAAAACGTTGTAAATTAAATGAAGATTATTTCTGTTTGTTCAATATTCCCAATCCACTTAGTATATTTGTGCATATTAACTAAATTTATAGTAGGAAATTTAGACTTTGATCTCATTTAAGCATTACTATGGAGTAAAATCATGAACCAGATCTGTTTGGGTATGAAAAAATGATGATTTTAATGCTAATAACTGTATTTCACATTTTAGAAATGTATTTTTAGTGTGCTAGTAAATAATACAACTGAAGTCGAAATTGAAGGTTTCATATGTAAGTAGAAGGGTCCCTGTATGGTGGAAAAAGCTTACTGGGAGTAAGGAGGCCTGAGAACTAAAATTCTGGTTCAGTTATGGCACTGAACTAACTATATCCTTGAACAGTTGGCTTACTTAATCTCTCAAAAGTAAGTAGTTTTGACTAGGACAGTTGTCTTCCCGCTTTACAATTTTGCGATTCAGACATACTGAGAAAGGAAAAAACTACAACCTTTTATTTTGGCTAAAGGTTCTACTGAGTTTTGCTTTCATAAAGTTGTAATGCCAATTTATGTAGTTAGAAGTACTGCATATTTTTGCATTTGTATTTTAAATTAAAATCTTTTACCTGGCATATTTTTAGGGGTGTTAACATAGGCAAAAATAGAAAAAGTAAACTTAAGAGATTTCAGTAAGTCTTATATTAAATTTTTTTTTTTTTTTTTGAGACAGAGTCTCACTTTGTCACCCTCAGTAGAGTGTGGTGGTGTTATAGCTCACAGCAACCTCAAACTCTTGGGCTCAAGCAATTCTCTTGCCCCCCCCCCCCCTTTTTTTTATTAAGCAGGCCTAGCCCAGGTTTGAGCCTACCAGTCCTGGAGCATGTGGCCCATGCCCTAACCACTGAGCTATGGGCTCCCAGCCTATAATTTATACATATTTATTTATTTATTTATTTATTTTTTAGAGACAGTTCACTTTGTTGCCCTCGGTGAAGTGCTGTTGCATCACAGCTCACAGCAACCTCCAGCTCTTGGGCTTAGGTGATTCTCTTGCCTCAGCCTCTCAAGTAGCTGGGACTACAGGCACCCACCACAACACCTGGCTATTTTTTTGTTGCAGTTTGGCCAGGATCGGGTTCAAACCACCACCCTTGGTATATGCGGCCGGCACCCTACTCACTGAGTCACAGGTGCTGCCCTATAATTTATATTTTAAACTCTGCTCTTTTCCGGTGGCTTGTCAGCATATTTAGTTTTCTGTTTTTTAGTTTTAACACCTGCCTTTTTTGGTACTGTTTTGGTTGTAAAGTAAGATAATGCCTCTTTATTTAAATGCCACAGATATGGAGGCACAATCAAATGGCCTGAATTCCTTCATGAAGAGCCTTAAATACATAGTTGGTTTTAATTTGTTCTCTGGAGAATTTTAAGATCAAAGGGGGGAAAGGTGCTTAATAAATAAGTCGGTAAATCAAGGGAACGAAAGGGAATATATTGGTGTTTTTTGTTTTGTTTTTTTAATTTGGTAGTAATTGTTTGCTTTGCTTTGCACAGACTCAAATCCAGTACCTCAAGCAAGTCCAGCAGCCGAGCGTTGCCCAACTGAGATCAACAATGGTAGACCCAGCGATCAACTTGTTTTTCCTAAAAATGAAAGGTGAACTGGAACAGACTAAAGACAAACTGGAACAAGCCCAAAATGAACTGAGTGCCTGGAAGTTTACGCCTGATAGGTAAACAAATCATACTCCCCAGTCAAGACTTCCCTGACAGTCCCACTACGAGAAAGCTGTGGTGGGACAGCCAAGTACTCGTTTCCACACCAAGACTCAGACTTTTTGAGCCAAAAAAAAAGCCACATTCTTATACTGTCCAGCTTGTAATGGTTAATGTAAAACTTACCAGATGAACCTTGTGTTTCAGCTTTTTTCTCTTCCCCTTCCCCTTGCTTCAGAGGCCTGATGCCGTCGGACTATTCCGAAGAAGTGGCCACCTCCGAAAAATTCCCCTTCTAGAACATGTAGAAACTTGAGAAATGTTTCTGTTTGAAGAAAATAGAGGGAGAAACAGAAGTCTTAAGTCTGTGGCACAGTGTGTCTTCAGACAATTTGGAGGAATGAAAACCTAGAGATTTTAAATCATGAATTGAACATGTAAAATTCCAGTAAAATGTAAAACGGAATATGCATCGCTCTTAACCTTGAGCATAGTGACTTAGAGACACTGTATATCAGTTTTGCCTATAAGACTGTGGACTTCATGATTGTTGTTGAACTTCTGGGTCAAAACTCAAATGAGGTGAATTTTACCTTTAAAGAGTTCATTTGCTAAGAAACAACTTTTACTAGTCATGAGAGAAATAATAGATGTCAGTACAAATAGTGCATATACTTTAACCATTTAGTTTGGGGCTCTATATTACTTGATTGAGCCTTACATCAATGTGGTTTTAATCAATGGTTTTGTTCTTTGAATGGTTGCAAAAACTGTAGATAATCTTATCGAGGACTGTACAAACGTGAAGGTGTGGTCTCAAATTCAGGTTTAAACTGTTTCAAGCATTATAAACAAACATTCATTTCATAACTAGATTGTATATTGGCTGTGATGAGATTCACTGCGTTATTTTTTCCAGTAGCAAACTTTATGAAATACCCATTCCATTGGACAGGCACATGTTAAAAGAGCATTGTCTTTTGGTGTTAATGGGGGAATGTGTTCCTTCATTGTATTTGAGCCTTTTGTATTGCACTCTTGATATTAAATTAAATGTGCCTTGAAATAGTGGTATTTTATTTTTTTCAGTTCAAGGAATATATGATGATTTTGTTGTACTCTTAACATTTTAATTTGGGGGGGCTGTGGAGAGCAATTTGATTTTGGAAAATTGTTGCTGTGCTCTTCAGAGTGAAGGAAAAGGCGCTGTGTCTCATTTTTGAAAGACCTACTTTATTCCAGCTGGTATCATAAAAGACAAGGAGACTTGACGCTTATTACTTTTTGACACTTGTCCCAGGATATTGCAGTAGAAATTAATGCGGGACAGCTTCACAGGGTGCCTGCCAGAAGATAATGTGTTGGAACTGTGGGCTGGCCTGAGTGAGACATTTTATGAATTGAAAAAAGGTGTAGTGATCATTTCTAGCAAATTCATTTGATCATTTAGACAAATGAGGCATTATTTTCTTCATGCTTCCATCCAATCCTGGAGGTGAATTTTTTTCGTCAGATCATTATAAGTCACCAGTTCAAATTTTCGCTTGGTGATAATGGAGTCTAAGATGAGTGGAAGATAAATGTTCCAGCTTGTCCCAACGGTTAAGTGCAGTTTTAACAAGGGTGACTTAAGTTCTCTCTTAAACATTCAAATCAATTGTAAGTATCTTGTATGTCTGTGCTCTAGGTAACTGATTGTGGGGCAGAGGGTGGGTTGAAGAAGTGGTTGTGTGGTTTTTCAGCAAGAAGTCTTCTAAAATTATATTTTGTGGGGTTTTCAGGGTAAGTAATCAAATCTGTTTAAAATTAGCTTATTGTGCCTATAATTAAGGCTTTTGTATATATTTTGTCATTTACAATCACAATAGAAATAGGGTAAGGCAAGCAGTAATTCATAAAATGTATTGTTAACATGTACTCAGGTTTAGCCAGCATCTTTCTCTGCCACTTAGTAGCACTCTATGGTTGTTTTTCTTGTCCTTGTTAAAAATCTTCTCTTTTAATTAATGAGATTACATATGCTGGTGTATAAAATTGAAATACTGGAGAGAAAGGTGGAGATGAAAAGTGAGTGTCACTTCTGGATGGGACCTGGACTTACCCACTTTTCTTCTAGGAGCAGTAAATGCTTTTAAATTTCTTGGGTATCATCAAGATAATTTCTATGCATATTCAATCATTTTATGTACATCGGTTTGAAAACAAATGTGAACATGCCATAAATACAGATGACTTGCTGCTTGTTTTTCTCACTTTATCTGTTGGGCTTTTTTTTTTTTTCATTTTTATCCTTTAGTATGTCTAGGCTACATTTTTAATGGTTATGTAGTATTTCCATTATATTAATGAAGCATAATCACGTATAAAATTACTTTTGTTCTGTAAAATTAGGTTATAAGCCAGAACATGTTAAGCTCTAAAAATATATTAACTTAAAACAATGCACAGTCAATCCCTGTATGGAATATTTCAAATAGAATGGATCTTGTTTTGTTCTGTGTGTGGGTGTGGGTGTTTTAACTTCCCTATTTTTCTCAGTTTTAATTTTAAGGAAGAAAAAGTCCCTGAGTTGTCATGTCCACTTTAGTTAAAATAATCCATGAGACTGTGCATAAATTTTAGAGTGTTTAGAGGGATACCTTTCAGTATTCTGGCAGTTTCCAGATTGCATTTAACTATTTAAGTAATTGTGTAAATTGTATATATGTCTCTCCAAAATAGCCTGGCTCTTTTCCCTTTGATTTCTAAAAGCAATGTATGATCATTTCTTTCGATAAATCCGTTCCTTGAAATATTTTCTATTATATTTGTTCTATTCGTTATTTGGTTTTAAGAATGAGTTAGATTTTTTGTTTCCAATTTAAAAAAATTATTCTAGAAAACAATTGCTTATAATTTTTATTTTTGTGTGATAGATGAGCAAAACACAAATTTTATGTAGCTCATAAAATAAATAAAACAATGGTTTTGTTAGGAATCACTAGTTTTAGATATGATAGGATTATCATTTAGCAGATACTTAACAAAATGATACGACTTTCTGAATGGAACTTTACTGCTTGAGAATTGGTGACATTCTTATATGGGGTTAAGTCTGGTCACAAATTAATGCATTTTAGAGTTGCCCATTTTTTCTGATCTTTAATTCACATAAAAGAATTTTTAGTTAGTTAGAAACACTGATTCTATATACTTCACCAGAAAATGAAGTTGTGGGAACATAATGAAGTGGAAAGCATTCCACTGTTTGGACAATCATGTCTGTATTTTACTATCTCATTGTTGGATTTCTAAGTGTGTGTTTAGTAGAAGCTAAAGCCTGAGAATGGTGATGAAAATGGATATCTGAGCTGAGGTAGCAATGAACAAGAACCTTACCAGCTAACAGAGTTACTACGTGAAAGAATAAAACCCTTTCTTCCTGGTTGCTCATGGCTTTCATTTTGGGCTCCTTTTAAACAGTAGTAACCCAACTTTTACTGTTCTATAGATATCTGAAAACTTATTTATGCCAAGAGGCTATTTCCAATAAGCCTATTAATCTGAAGTGAGTCCAGTTAAAAAAAAAACAAAAGACAAAACTCATTTACAAACTTGTATTGAATTATATTAAGTTAGAATATATGCTGCAGGTAAAAGAACCTTATTTTGGGCCAGGTGTGGTGGCTCACACCTGTAATCCTAGCACTCTGGGAGGCCTTGGCGGGTGGATTGTCTGAGTTCACAGGTTTGAAACCAGCCTGAGCAAGAGTGAGACACCCTGTCCCTAAAACTAGCTGGGCGTGTAGCAGGTACCTGTAGTCCCAGCTACTTGAGGTTGCTGTGAGCTGTGAGGCTACAGCATTCTACCCAGGGCGATACAGTAAAATTCTGTCTCAAAAAGAAAAAAAAGGAATAATTACTTTTAAGATGCTTCTCACCTCAGCCTAGAGTGCTGGGATTACAGTCATGAGCCAGCATACCGGCCAGTAAAAACTATGTATCAAAGTTTACAAAACCTAGGCTCCGCGCCTATGGCTCAAGCAGCTAGGGCACTGGCCACATACACCTGAGCTGGCAGGTTTCGATCCAGCCCAGGCCCGCCAAACAACAATGACAGCTGCAACAACAACAAAAAAATAGCTGGTCATTGTGGCAAGCGCCTACAGTCCCAGTTATTTGGGAGGCTGAGGCAAGATAATCGCTTAAGCCCAGGAGTTGAAGGTTGCTGTGAACTGTGATGTCACAGCCCTCTACCTAGGACGACAGCTTGAGGCTCTGTCTCAAAAAAAAACAAAAAACTTATGCCCTAGTTTGACAGCTCAAAATCATGTATATATGGGCAATGCCTGTGGCTCAGTGGGTAGGGCACCAGCTTTATATACCAAGGGTGGTGGGTTCAAGCCCAACCCCAGCCAAACTGCAACAAAAAAAAATAACCGGGCGTTCTAGCGGGCACCTGTAGTCCCAGCTACTCAGGAGGCTAAGGCAAGAGAATCACCTAAGCCTAGGAGTTGGAGGTTGCCATAACTGTGATACCATGTCACTCTACTGAGGGCAATAAAGTGACATTCTATCTCTTTAAAAAAAAAAAGAAGCATGTATATAAAACAGTAAAAAGTTAAATGAGGGCAGCGCCTATACTCAGTGGTTAGGGCGCTGGCATATACACTGGTGCTAGTGGGTTTGAACCCGGCCAAGGCCAGTTAAAACAACAGTGACAACTGCAACAAAAAAATAGCCAAGTGTTGTGGCTGGCACCTATAGTCCCAGCTAATTGGGAGACTGAGGCAAGAGAATCACTTTAGTCCAAGAGTTTGACATTGCTGCAAGCTATGTCGCTACGACACTTTACCCAGGATGACAGCTTGAGATTCTGTCTCCAAAAAAAAAAAAAGAAAGTTAAATGAAGAATTGATGAGTAGAAAGTCTTAAGGCTTTTAAAAATTACTAAACACGCCTCACTTAATGTAATATATTCTTGAGAGAGATAAAAACTGTATTTGCAGATGCTGATTTCATGTGTTAGATATTTTAGAGAAGCATACATTTGTGATTGATGTTGTGATAATATTGGTATGTTAATTATCAGGCCTGTTTTTGTTTCACATAATTTGGGATTAAAATAGTTAGATTTCAGAATTGATTATTGATGTAATAGAAACAAAAGTGACCATTTGGGCACTTTGAGGATTTATTTTTGCTGCTGTATTGGCAGAATACTGAAATGCTGAAGATGGATGTGTTCCAGAAAAGAAGATGGTAATTTCAGGGCAGCATCTGCTGTGACATAGTTGTGTTCTGTATGTGTTACATCTATCACTGTAATAATCGTAAGCAAAGAAGGCTATATACAGTTTTATCTTCCTTTAGTGATGGATGGCTCTTTCCTTTGCAGCCAAACAGGGAAAAAGTTAATGGCGAAGTGTCGAATGCTCATCCAGGAGAATCAAGAACTTGGAAGGCAGCTGTCCCAGGGACGTATTGCACAACTTGAAGCAGAGTTGGCTTTACAGAAGAAATATAGTGAGGAGCTTAAAAGCAGTCAGGATGGTAAGGGGTTTTTGGTTTTGTTTTTGTTTTTTTTTGAAAAGTTTACTCAGCTTTGCATTGGCTTGAAAAAACTGCCAGGCATGAGCATTATAGGTTAGATTCTGTATGTGCTAATCTCTGTCTATGATTGTGTACAATTATAAGTGAAACATTCCTAGTTGAGTCAGTAAACAAAGCCATCTTAGTGTGTTTTTCCACTCTTCTAATTGTTTATTATGCAAACTTCTTAAGATTTTGTTTTTAGTGGGGGGCCAGTTTGGTAAAATATAAAAAGGATGTTGTATTACTAAGGAGTATACATTTCAGTGTTTGAAAGAGGGACTATAACTATTTCTTTTAAGTGTTAAGTCTTAGAAACATTTGGCAATTTCCAGCGGTTAGGAAATAATATAATTGATTATACCTATTAAGATCCTATTTAGTGGCTCAGCGCCTGTGGCTCAAGCGGCTAGGGCTCCAGCCACATAACACCTAAGGTGGCAGGTTCGAATCTCCAGCCCGGGTCCACCAAACAACAATGATGGCTGCAACCAAGAGATGGCTGGGCGTTGTGGCGGGCGCCTGTGGTCCCAGCTACTTGGGAGGCGGAGGCAGGAGACTCGCTTGAGCCTAGGAGTTGGAGGTTGCTGTGAGCTCTGATGCCATGGCACTCTACCCAGGGGGATAGCTTGAGGCTCCATCTAAAAAAAAAAAAAAGATCCTATTTAGTGAATGACAATATTTAAATTTGCTAAGACAGGCTGGGCACAGTGGCTGATACCTGTTACCTTAGCACTTTGGGAGGTTGAGGCTGGAGGGTCACTTGTGCCCAGAAGTTGGAGACCAGCTTGAGCAACATAGTGAGATCCCGTCTCTACAAAAAATATAAAAATTAGCTGGGTGTGGTGACACATGGCTGTAGTTCCAGCCTTGGGATGCTGAGACAGGAGGATCACTTGAGCCCGGGAGTCCTGAGATTGCAGTGAGTTTATATATGATGATGCCACTGCACTCTTGCCTGGGTGACAGTGAGACCTTGTCTCATAAAAAGTTTGTTAAGAGAAAACTTAATTGTCAGCCTCCATCCTTTTTGGCACAAGTGTAGCTGCATCTCTGCTGGTTCCTTTTTGTGAGAAATGTTAACAGTTAGGAAAATATCCAAACTGTGAAAATACAAATTGAAAGTATGTCTGATGGTTAATTATAAAGAACAGTAGCCAAGTGATTTTACATGGCAGTGAAGGAGTGGTTTTCTGTAACTTTTGTCCTTGTATATGGAACAGTCCTTGGTTAGATGGTAGGACTCTTTGACGTGTTAGAGGACCACACTGTGTGCATAAAGTCCAGACCTAATGTGGAGCTAAGACACTGGCTAGGTGGGTGACAAATTAGGACCCTGGTCATGGCAGGTCCATGGGTAGTCAGATTTGGGGGCTGTAATCAGCTGTGTGTAGTAAGATGGTTTTAATCAATTTTAACTTGGTTGCTTTAATACAGTCATTCCTTGGAAGGATGATTCTAGGATGTCCCACAGTCAACAAAATCCACAGATGCCTGAGTCCCTGATAATACAGTGATGCAGTATTTGCACATCGTCATGTTTAAACCATCTCTAGATTACTTAGAATACCTAAAACAGTGTTAATGCTGTGAAAATTATTAAACTACATTGTATAGGGAATAACGACAAGAAAAAACCGTACATGTTCAGTACAGATGCAGTTTTTTTCAGTTTGCATGGTTGAATTCATAGGTATGGGATCCATGGGTATAGATACCATTTTAAGCATCTGACTTTCCCACAAACGCTTTTCTTGAATGGCTATTTTAAAATTCAAGCAAAATTTTAAAAATATATTGTGATTTTAGGAATGTATTTGTTTACTTAGTAACCATTCATTGATTGCCTTGCCTTGAGGCAGGCACTCAAATATTTTTCAGTGTTATAACATATTAAAGTAGGTTTGACTCTCTTTGCACAGAACTGAATGACTTCATCATTCAACTTGACGAAGAAGTAGAAGGTATGCAGAGTACCATTCTAGTTCTTCAGCAGCAACTGAAAGAGACTCGCCAGCAGTTGGCTCAGTACCAACAGCAGTCTCAATCCTCGGCCCCAAGTACCAGCAGGACTACTTCTGAACCTGTAGAACATGCAGAGGCCACGAGTAAAGACTGCAGTCGGCTGGCAAACGGACCAAGTAATGGTAGCTCCTCCCGTCAGAGGACGTCTGGGTCTGGATTTCACAGGGAGGGGAACACAACTGAAGATGACTTTCCTTCTTCTCCAGGGAATGGTAATAAGGCCTCCAACAGCTCAGAGGAGAGAACTGGCAGAGGAGGTAGTAGTTACGTAAACCAACTCAGTGCGGGGTATGAAAGTGTAGACTCTCCCACGGGCAGTGAAAACTCTCTCACACACCACTCAAATGACACAGACTCCAATCATGACCCTCAAGAGGAAAAAGCAGTGAGTGGGAAAGGTAACCGAACTGTGGGTTCCCGCCACGTTCAAAATGGCTTGGACTCGAGTGTAAATGTACAGGGTTCAGTTTTGTAATATTTTTCCAGCAAATTTTTATACAGTGTCATTTAATTTGGGAGAGGATACTGTCCAAAAAATTAATGCATACTTTCGTCAAAATTTGCCTTTTCGTGGGTGTGTGTTTTTGTTTGTTTGGTTGGTTGGTTGCTTTTTTTTTTTCTTTTCTTTTTTTTTTTTTTTTGCTTCAATACCTCTGCCACTTTGGAAATTATAACAGTTAATTACTTCAAATGTTGCTAAAAGGACATTTTGTGTAGGGTCACGTTATTTTTATATGAGTTAATGTGAAGTTGTAAATGGAAATCTTTCCTTAAATATAACACAATGATGTCTGTATAAATCTATGTCTATCTAGAACCTGTGCTGTGTAAGGGCATTCTTACTCAAGCTGTTATTATACTTATGCACCATTCAGACTTGTTAGAATAGATGTGGGTTTATGACTGCCAAGTTTGCCCAGTACAGTAGTTTTTTATCACTAAAAGTTGGACTTGTTGATGGAGTCCTATAGTAGTTTCAGTGTTAGATACAGTTTTTCCACCATACATCTGTGCATTTTCTCTTTAGGTGACTGAATGTTTTAAGAAATTTGTGTGCATAGTTACTCAGTTTTTATGAACTGTTGTATCCTGTTAATGCATATTGCTCTGTGACTCCAGTATATCTTACCTGTACTGACCAAACCTAAATAAAGATTTTTATTGTAACTTCATTAGTTTTTGTTTTGGTTTGGTTGGGTGTGTGCTTTTCATCTGTCATTCATTTTCTTTTTTCTTTTTTTTTTTTGAGACAGAGCCTCAGTCTGTTGCCCTGGGTAGAGTGCCATGGCATGACAGCTCACCACAACCTCCAACTCCTGGGCTCAAGCGATTCTTCTGCCTCCACCTCCCAAGTAGCTGGGACTATAGGTGCCAGTCATTGTTGTTTGGCAGACCTGGGCTGGATTCAAACCCACCAGCTCTGGTGTATGTGGCCGGCGCCTTAGCCCCTTGAGCCACAGGTGCTAAGCCTGTTATAAAATATTTGAAAATAAACCACCTAAGTATCTGTTAGGTTTTCATTAAAAAGTGGAGTTTATTTTTTGTGACCTGATTTTAGATAATGTACTCATATGTTTGTTGTAAAACACTGACATATGTGCTAATGCATCAGTAAGCCTATGGGGTGTTAGAATATAGGAAATTTTTTTGAGACCAGAGTGCAGTGTAGTGATACCTTAGCTCAGTTGGCTATACCTGGCTAATTTTAAGTATTTTGTAGAGACAGGGTCTTCATACGTTACCCATGCTGTCAAACTCCTAGGCTCAAGCAGACCTCCCAAAGTGCTGGGATTACAGGTGTGAGCCACCAAGCTCTGCCAGAGAAAATGTTTTTAAGATAGAAGACTTTCAAAGTTTGCTCCATTTTCTCTGATGTAATTAAACATTTAAGTTTCAAGGTCTGTGGTGCTAGATGGCTTTTGAGTAGCTTTTCATATATGGCTGAGATGAAGCATTTTTGCTGAAAGCATAATTATTTTAGACATAACTTTTAGATATTTGAAAGTAACTGCTGTTTTGCTTGTTTAGGTGACATACAAAGTATATCTGGTCTTTAAGTGATGTACTACAATCTACTGTGGCTGGGCACAGTGGCTCAAGCCTATAATCCTAGTCCTTTTGGGAGGCTGAGGTGGGTAGATTGCCTGAGCTCAGGAGATTGAGACCATCCTGAGCAAGAGAGAGGCCCCAGGTCTACTAAGAATAGAAAAACTAGCCAAGGCAAGTGCCTGTAGTCCCAGCTATAGGGGAGGCTGAGGCAGGAGGATCACTTGAACCTGGAGTTTGAGGTTGCACCCTAGCCTGGGCAAATAGAGACTCCTCAAAAAAATTAAAAAAGGCCAGGTGCAGTGGCTCACTCCTATAATCCTAGCACTCTAGGAGGCTGAGGAGGGTGGATTTGCCTGAGCTAACAGTTTTGAGACCAGCTTGAGCCCAAAAGTTAGAGGATGCTGAGAGCTATGATGCCATGGCACTCTACTTAGGGCAATAAAGTGAGACTGTCTCAAAAAGAAAAAAAAACACATTTCATACAGTATACTCAAGGGAATAAAAGATGCTATACTGTTTTTAATTTGGATATGAACTTGGATAGTCTCTTATAAAATACCATTTGGCTTTGTTTGTTTTGAGACACAGTGTCACTGTGTCACCCTCAAGGTAGAGTGTTACATTGTCACAGCAACTTCCAACTCTTGGGCTTAAGCTATTCTCTAGCCTCAGCCTCCCAAGTAGCTGGGACTACAGGTGCCTGCCACAATGCCTGGCTATTTTTTGTTGCAATTGTTGTTTAGCAGGCCTGGGCCAGGCTCGAACCGCCACCCCAGGTGCATGTGGCTGGCACCCTTAACCACGGAGCTATCAACACCAAGCCCTGTTTGGCTTTTGATTGTTATGTCCTTTCAACTTGCCCAGTTCAAAAAAAAAAAAAAAAAAGGAATTTTTCTGTCTTGGTGGTGGCATATAATCATTGATAGAAAGTTATTTTTTTTTTTTTTTTTTTTTTTTTTGGGGTTTTTGGCCGGGCCTGGGTTTGAACCCACCACCTCCGGCATAGGGGGCTGGCACCCTACTCCTTGAGCCATAGGCACTGCCCGAAAGTTAATTTTCAACCAGTAATATAAACATGACTAAATATAGACCTGTTGGTGGACGCCTGTAGCCCAAGCTACTTGGGAGGCTGAGACAAGAGAATCCCTTAAGCCCAAGAATTGGAGGTTGCTGTGAGCTATGATGGTACAGCACTCTACCCTGAGGGTGACATAGTGAAACTGGCCCAAAAATAAATAAATATAAACCTGTTAGTTTATATTTGTGTTTCCTAGTCAGTAATCCCCCCATTTCTGGGATTGAATGCTTATGCTGTTGTATTAAGAGAGGTGATAGATCATATTCAAGTTGAGTGAGGCTTTTGGAACTAATTGGTTTGTATCATGGTACTACACTTATCTGTGACTTAAACTACTTAGACCTTTCTGTGGCTTGGATTCTTTTTTCCCTGTAAAAGAGCATTCAATGAGTTAACAAATGTAAAGTGCTTATAACAATGCCATCTTAGCTGGAGCTACTGTTAAACAAAAACACACAGGGCTCACTGAGTAATGCACTGGCCCCATATGCCAAGGGTGGCGAGTTTGAGCCTAGTCCTGGCCAAACTGCAACAACAAAAAATAGCCAGGTGTTGTGGTGGGCACCTGTAGTCTCAGCTACTTGAGGCTGAGGCAAGAGAATCACCTAAGCCCAAGAACTGGAGGTTGCTATGCGCTGTGACACAACAGCACTCTACTGAGGGTGTCAAGGTTGAGACTGTTCCTAAAAAAAAAAAAAAAAAAACAGATTTAGTGGCTTAGTGGCTTAAAATATATATCTCACAATTGGAGCCTAAGAAATCTGAGATCATATTACCCACTGATTTGGGTCCTTGTGGGAGTCTTCGTACATTCAGCTTAGTAGGCGTCAGTTTCCTTGGCCTCTCTGTGGTACTTGGTATATCTCTAGATTCTGAGACACTTTTGTAAAACTTAATGCAAAGCCATTGTTTCTAATTTCTCTCCGTTCTTCCTTTCATGAATAGCTGTCTCCCTTACTGCCTACTGCTCTTTCATGACACTGTCTTGGGAGTTAACCTATCCCCATAAACAGCCCTGGTTAATGAGATTACCTGAGTTTGCTGCTTGCTTCCATTTTAGGGCAGATCCACTTTGGCGATTCACTTCTCCCCTCACAAAGGAGGAGTTTTGCTACATGGTAGGTTAGTGAATTAGGCCTATTGGCTAAAACCTGGCCTAGACTCCTAAGGATGGTTGCAAGTTCCCTTCAGGGTAGACTGGCTCCAGAGCACTGTATAATGATGGCCCCTCATACGCACTTGGAGATTCTGGTGGCTACCTACCCACTCACTCTGCTCACCAGCCCAGGTAGCATATGATTCTAGATCCAGGTATTATTTAAAAATATATTGGCACCTGTGGCTCAGTGCGTAGAGCGCCAACCCCATACACCAAAGGTAGCAGGTTCAAACCTGGCCCCGGCCAAATTGCAACAAAAAATTATATATATAATATATGTATGTATATAGCTTCTCTTTCCTCCATTATTCTAAGTCTCCAACTGGCCCCATAGCCTTGAGTAGATAATGAGTAGCTGAAATGCCCCCACAGGGGACAAAGAGATGCCTTGTGGCCCCCCTCAACAAAAGCAATTACCTTCTCAAGATTTACTCAGCTTATTCTGGATAGAGCCTCCAGGCAGGACATAAGTTAGTATATTCCTAGTTTCCAGAAGAATATGTCATTCAACAGTGCTAAGCATTGGACAGAAAAATATATTCCTGTTCATACATAATTAATACCTATTAAGTGCTAGGGGTTGTGCAGGAAGCAGTATGTATAACCAGATCATCTTGTGATGCTTACGTAGGCTAGTAGGGGGGATGCTGAGGAGGCACCACATGTAGGAGACTGGAAGTGATGTCTAAATGGAGTTGGAGAGAGATTCCTGGCTTAGTTAACAGAAGATGTAATCACTGACATTGTAAGTAAAGAAGAAACAAAAGCTAGAACAGAATGGTTTGGATATGTTAAATTTGACGTTTATACAAAATTTATTAATTTTTTTTTTCAGACAGAGTCTCACTTTGTTACCTTCCGTAGAGTGCTATGGCATCATAGCTCACAGCAACCTCAAACTCTTGGGCTTAAGTAATTCTCTTGCCTCAGCCTCCCGAGTAGCTGGGACTATAGGTGCCCGCCACAATGCCTGGCTATTTTTAGAGATGGGGTCTCACTCTTGTTCAGGCTGGTCTTGAACCTGTGAACTCAGGGCAATCCACCCACTTCAGCCTCCCAGAGTGCTAGGATTACAGGCGAGAGCCACCACACCCAGCCTTATACGAAATTAAAATGGAGAGGGTCTGTCTGCACAGGAGACAGGTAGTTCAGATGTGAGGATTTCAGTGTTGTCAGTATATAGGTGGTAAGTGAAGCCATGGGAATGATTGGTATTACCCAGGGAGCCAGTGCAAAGTAGGAAAATATTAGGGAGCATCCAGATTAAGCCCACAAAGGACACTGAAGAATGGCCAGAGAGTAAGGGTAAAATGAGGTAGAATAGAGCTAAACCAAAGAAAAGTTCCTTGAATTTTTTGGACTCTGATATGTTTGGGGACTGGAAATACATTCTAGATTACAGGAAGAAAGATATTTTCACTGTGCTGCTGAGTTCTTAGCAGGGAGGATTGCTGATTCCATCACTGTCCCAGACCCCAAAGATTTCTCCTGAAGCAAACACTGTTACCCAATTTTTTCCTTTTCTGCCTCACCTCTGGGGACCTACGCTCTAGTTGTCTTCTTTTTTTTTTTTTTTTTTTTTTTGACCCATCCATATATTTCTGCAAACTTTGTTGGGTTTTATTTTATTTATTTATTTTGCAGTTAGGAATGAATCTTTAATCTCTGGCAAATAAAACACAAAGTCACAGGGTCAGAGTTAAGTAATGAATGCTGCTTCTGCCAGACATGGGGCTCCTCCCATCACCTGCACTGCTGTCTTTGCTCACATGGCCCCAGACAAGGTCATTTGCTGCTGAGCTGCCTGGGAAAGCACCCAGTCATCTTTCCTCCAAAAGACCCATTCAAACAAATGCCAAGGCTTGAGGGACACCTCTTTTTTTTTTTTTTTTTTTTGAGACAGAGCCTCAAGCTATCCCCCTGGGCAGAGTGCTGTAGCATCACAGCTCACAGCAACCTCCAACTCCTGGGCTCAAGCGAGTCTCCTGCCTCAGCCTCCCAAGTAGCTGGGACCACAGGCACCTGCCACAGCACCCAGCTATTTTTTGGTTGCAGCCATCATTGTTTTGGTGGGCCTGGGCTAGATTCGAACCTGCCACCTTAGGTGTATGTGGCTGGTACCTTAACCACTTGAGCCACAGGCGCCAGGCCCCAACACCTCTTAAATACTTGGCACTGGCCAAGGGCATTCTCTGAGTTTAACTCACTGTCATGGAATGAGTGTAGATTGTATCACAGCTGTTTTGGTTGTTGGGCAGCCTTTTCACTGAGGGTTTGAATTTATTTTCCAGAAATTTGAAACTATGGGACATCTGACACATAGCTGGGGTGCCCTTTTCTTTTGACAGAAGCACAGTGATGACTTCGGGATGACAACATTCTGGTTATCCAACGTCTGCCGCCTTCTTCATTGTCTGAGGCAGTACAGTGGGGATGAGGTGAGGCATCCTTGCTTTCTACAAATGTGGTCAGAGGTGCTTTGTATCCCTAGTAAGACTTCAGAAAAGAGAAAAGCAGCCTGACATCAGGACTGGCCTGACACACAACCAGGCCCAGGTGGTGTCAGAAGCTGGCCTTGTGCTCCCTGCTAGGCCATGTTCTTCTGTACATGAACAATCTTACAAAATGCAACATCAGACAATGTCATTCTGTCACTTCCTGGCCGGGTACCCAAACCCAGTTTTTTTTATTTTTTTGAATAAAAAATATTCTCTGTTGCACAGGCTAGAGTTAAGTGATGTCATCATAATTCAGGCATCCTCAAACTACGGCCCACTGGCCATATGCAGCCTGCCTAGGACATTTATCTGTCCCGCCAGGTGTTTTTGCCACCACTGCCTGTCCTGCTTAGCAGCTGACTCGTCCCGGGGCCCGGGGTCTGGCCCTCCAGCAGTCTGAGGGACAGTGAACTGGTCCCCTGTTTAAAAAGTTTGAGGACCCCTGTCATAACTCATTGCAACCTCAAACTTCTGGATTCAAGTGATCCTCCTGCTTCAGCCTCCCAAGTAGCTGGACTATAAGCATGTGCTACCATACCCAGCTAATTAAATTAATTTTATTTTATTTTTAAGAGATAGTGTATTGGTGTTTTCTCAGGCTGGTCTCAAACTCCTGCCTCAAGTTATCTTCCTGCCACAGCTTCCCACAGTACTAGGATTACAGGTGTGAGCCACCATGTCTACAAAGTCTCAATATAGGTTCCCAGGACTTCATGAGTTTTTCAATCTACTTAAAAATTCTGCAGGAGGCTTCTTCAGGCTTGTCAACAGTTTACCCTTGACAACCTTGTGACAAAGTATTCTGGCTCTGATATGAAGTGTTTCCAAAAGTTGCACAGCTTATCTAGAAACCCCTTACTTTTTAGCATATTAGTAATCACCTGTTTCTCTATGATTTACAAAATGCTCTCTACAAATTTTAAATCCTGCCAGAAAGTCTGACTAGATATAGAAGATGCTTTCAGCTGTGTGTAACAGAACAGCCTACCTAACTTAAACTGGCTTAAACAATGAGGAAAATTGTGGACAAGAAAAATGTTCCTCTCACATCTTTGTGGCTAAGACTGAATCACGTGTCCTTTTTTTTTTTTTTTTTTTTTTAGAGTCAGAGTCTCATTTTGTTGCCCTTGGTAGAGTGTGCGTAGTGGCATCACAGCTCACAGCAACCTCCAGCTCTTGGGCTTAGGTGATTCTCTTGACTCAGCCTCCCAAGTAGCTGGGACTACAGGAGCCCGCCACAGCGCCCAGCTATTTTTTTGTTGCAGTTTGGCCGGAACCAGGTTTGAAACTGCCACCCTCAGTATATGGGGCCAGCGCCCTACTTTCTAAGCCACAGGTGCTGCCCCACAGGTCCATTCTTAAACTAGTCATTGCTAAGGCTAGACTTATCTAGGAAAGAGATGAATCATCTAGTCCACTGTTAATAGATGTGAAATTCTAAGACATAACTGAGTATCCTACCCAAGTCCTTACCTTTTATTCAAACACACCTAGTTAATATTGACACATGATGATTGTTTAATGTTAATTATTATTCAAATATCTGCAAGTCTTATCTGTAACCTCTCTGGATGGGGCCTCATGTAGCTCTTGGGAATGGTTAAGCAAAGCTTTGGAGCATAATCATGAAAAATCATTAACATTTATTTGATAAACAGGTCAGGCATGGTGGCTCATGATCTAATCCTAGCACTTTGGGAGGCTGAGGGCAGTGGATCACCTGAGATGAACTCAGGACTTCCAGGGCAGCCTGAGTAAGATCCAGACCCCCATCTCTAAAAATACTCAGGCTTAGTGGCTGATGGGGAGACTGAGGCACAAGGATAGATTGAGCTCGAGTCTGAGATTGCTGTGAGCACCACAGCACTTCACCAAGGGCGATAAAGTGAGACTCTGTCTCAAAACAACAATAAACATTTAATAAGCATTAAGTTCTAGCTGCTAAAGAGAACAAGAGAAAGCAAGGTCTCTTTCTGGGTTTGGGGAGGGGTAGTGAGTATACAGGGTTGTATACTGTAAGCTGGGGAAGCACAGAGGAGGAGATGGGTTGATTCTGCAGGTAAGGGGGCAGGGGAAAGCTTTCACAATGGACAGAACTTTTAGCCTTCCACCTTCCAGCAGGAGGGAGGTGGAGTTTCTCCAGGCTGAGCAAGCTGAGGAGGATTGCTGTTCTTTCCAGGAACCCTACTAGCCTCACCGGAGCTACAGAGATGAGACTGGAAAAGTGGCTCCAGGTGCTGAAATTCCTGGAAAGCTCAGAAAGGGGATAGGGAGTCCTAAAGCGTTTAAACAAAAGCGACCCAACTTAATACATGCTCCCCTTCATAGTCCAAACTGTCAGCTTCTCAAACAAGGGAACTTTTGACTAGTAGGACATTAGCTACGCCCGGCTTTCCTCATCGTTCACTCCGAGAGTTGATCTTTCAGAAGAAAGGCAAGTGGGGCCAACCATGGGTCTCGCATTGAGGAGAACCCAGGTACCCCCTGACGTGAAAGAACATTCAATGACGCCCAGACAAAATGTAGAACTTGGAAGCCGCAGATAGCAAAAACAGACACTTTAGAATATTCCTCAGTCCTGCCGTTGGCAGGATGCCCATTCAAGATTCTCGCCAGCGGGACTCAAGTCCTAGGCGAGATAGTCTTTTGTCACCTCCCCCTTTATTGTTTTGAAAAACCTTAAGCTTAAAAAAAAACAAAGGATCCCTCCCCCCAAATGTTAGGAGAGTACAGAAAAAAGGTCTTGAGACAGTATGGGTGTGTCTGCCCGCAGCTCCCGGATCCCTCTGTCCCCGCCGCCCTCAGCCTTCCGGCCCTTGTCCCCGGGACGCCCCGCCCCGGCCCCTGCGGTGTACAGGGAGCGCCTGGACCACCAGGACCACCGCGGATCAGACCTCGCGCCTGCGCACTGTGGGCCGCGCCGAGGCCAGGGGCGGGGCAGCCTTAGGTTCCGCCCAGCGGCGCGGCTAGTCGGGGGCGAAAAAAAGCTTTGCCTCACTTGTAGGCAGCGCGGAGCCGACAGCAGCGGGAGAGGGTTGCGGGCAAGATGAGTGCAGTCTCGGACCCTGTGGTCATCGTCTCGGCGGCGCGGACCGTGATAGGTGAGTGGCCGGCTGGCACCGCGCAGAGTCTGAGCCGCAGCCACTCGGCAGGAGCTCCGAGCGGCAGACTTGGGTGGTGTGCGGGGAGGAGGCCGGCCTGGCCCGGCCGCAAGGATCCCCAGGAGGGATCCTCCGGGGATCCGCTCGGTGCTTCCCCGGGCCGGGCGCGGCAGCCTCGCCTTTCCTCGCCAGGTGGGTCCGCTCCGCCCGTCGTGCTCGGATTGGCTCCCGGCGTAGCGCCACCGCGCCGCCCTCCTCCCCCATTGGCAGGCGTGGGGAGGCGTTCTCTCGCGTAGGCCCATGATTGGCCGGCTCCGGGCGGGCCATCCGTCAGCCCTGTGGTCGCGGGGCGGGGCTGCTCCGTGGCCTGAGCCTGGCAGGAGTGCTGCTGGTCTAGGAGCAGTTCGTGGTCATTGACTCCAACGCTCAGTGCCCCAGAGTTTTGAAAGCCATTGACCTATGCCTGCTCCTTTGGCAAGCATGAGGCAGCATCCATTCCCACGGCTTCGGAGAAATAGCTGGGGTCCGGCGGCGGCGACTGTCCGGTCCTCCGCGGCGTCTGTCCGGTCCTCCGCGGCTGCGAGTTGTGTCGCTCGCCGCGCCCCTTACCCAGACTAGCTGGAGTGGGAACCTTTGGAGGGAGAGGGCGCCGCCGCCTTGCGGGGGTCTTTCCGGCCTGAGCTGGACGGCGCGGCGGGGGGTTCTGCGCTGCCCTCGGGTCTCAGATGTCCCTGTCTCCCGTGCAGGCTCCTTCAATGGTGCCTTAGCTACGGTTCCTGTCCAGGACCTGGGCTCGACTGTCATCAAAGAAGTCCTGAGGAGGGCCAATGTGGCTCCGGAAGACGTGTCTGAGGTCATATTCGGACATGTTTTGGCAGCAGGTAACTCCTCAGCTACCCCGGGCGAGGTCAGGTTTTATAGAAACAGCCCACTCACACAGGCTATCAATAGCTTCTTAGCTCACGACTCAGCCTCTTTATTAAAAAAGCAAAGTTAATTATTTTTTTGAGGGAGGGGGCCTGGCTATATCGCCTGGGCTGGTGTCGAAGTCCTGGGCTCAAGCGGTCCTCCTGCCTCATCCTCCTGAGTAGCTGGGACTACAGGCGCCCACACCCTCTGCCAGCAAAGCTCAGCTCCTTTAGTGTGGTTTTCATGATTGCACCTAGGCCACTGACCTACTAATACACTGCATTTTCATTTTTTAGAAGCAAGGCCAGCTTAATGAATAGGAGTGTATGCATGGTTCTCCATATTCCCCTAAAATGTCATACATTCAGTAAAAGTGTAATGAATTCCTACAGTCTTCTCAACATCACTCACACATACAAAAAAGTATTGAATTCCTCCCAAATTCACTGTAGTTTAAAAAACAAGGCTTATATAATATTAACATCTTTATTAACTTGTGTCCTATGAGTTAATTCACAACATATATTAATATTCTGTCATTTTAATAAATATATGCTTTTGCATATATATTTTTTTCTTCTTTTTTTTTTAGGGTATCAGTCTATTGCCCAAGCTAGAGTACAGCTATCTGATCATAGCTCCCTGGAGCCATCAACTCTTGGAATCAAGCAATCCTCTTGCTTCAGTCTCCCAAGTATCTGGGACTACAGGCAGGCAACACCATACCCAGCTAATTAAATTTTTTAAATATATGTTCTCACTATGTTGATCAGATTGGTCTCAAACTCTTGGCCTCAAGCAAATCCTCCTTCCTCAGCCTCCTAACTCTCTGAGATTATAGGCACAAGCCACAGAGCTTGGTAGCATATATAGTAGAATCTCTGTAAGTTGACCACCAAGGGACTGTACCAAACTGGTCAACATACAGAGGTGGTCAACATAAGGAACTAGGCTGAGTTTGGGAGTTTGAGACCAGCCTGAGCAAGACTGAGAACCTGTCTCTAAAAAAAATAGCTAAGCACTGTGATAGGTGATTGTAGTCCCAGCTACTTGGGAGGCTGAGACAAGAGGATCACTTGAGCCCAAGAGTTTGA
>CAUYQV010149597.1:0-16660 GCA_963574575.1 Galagoides demidoff | reverse complement strand
TTTTTTTTTTTTTTTGAGATGGAGCCTCAAGCTATCCCCCTGGGTAGAGTGCTATGGCATCACAGCTCATAGCAACCTCCAACTCCTGGGCTCAAGCAAGTCTCCTGCCTCAGCCTCCCAAGTAGCTTGGACCACAGGCGCCCACCACAACGCCCGGCCATTTTTTGGTTGCAGCCATCACTGTTGTTTGGCGGGCTGGGCTGGGGATTCGAACCTGCCACCTTAGGTGTACATGGCTGGCGCCTTAGCCGCTTGAGCCACAGGAGCCGAGCCAATAAATGCTTATTAAAAAAAGAAGTTTTAGCCAGGCGCAGTGGCTCACGTCTGTAATCCTAGCTCTTGGGAGGCCAAAGCGGGTGGATTGCCTGAGCTCACAGGTTTGAGACCTGCCTGAGTCAGAATGAGACCCCTTCTCTAATATAAAAATAGCCAGGTGTTGTGGTGGTGCCTGTATACCCGCTACTTGGGAGACTGAGGCAAGAGAATCGCTTAAGCCCCAGAATTAGAGGTTGCTGTGAGCTGTGACACCACGATACTCTACCAAGGGTGACAAAGTGAAACTCTGTCTCAAAAAAAAAGAGGAAGTTTTATTAGTTAAATAGAGTAAAAATGTTTTCAAATCATTGATATATTATTTTTACCTAGATTTTACTATACATTTTTATGTTCTGAAAGTATTAAGGTTTGACATAAAGGTTAAAAAACTATAAACCCAGCAAACACAAAAACAATCTGTGTTTGCATGATTTTTTAAATAGTGAGATAGATTTAATATTGTTGGTCAAATGATAATAGCTAAATTTTCCCAGTTACCAACAAAAATCCCTATGTGTTTAACCTTAAGGTTCTTATTTGGTAAAAATGTATACATGCCTAAACAAAAAGTGTCAGCAAATTAGAATAAATAAACCCTCAAGTAAATAAAATATAAAAACACAAACTTATGGCCAAATGTTTATGAAAATACTTTAGTTTTTGTCTTTTAATCCTAAGGGCAGATAGAATTTCTTCCACTGATTTCAATGTCTGTGTAAAGGTACACACAAAATGTGTCTCTAACCCACTCTTTCTTCTGCTACTAACAGTACTAATAAATATTCAAAGCTGTTTTAGAAGTTGTAATTAGGACAGTAGTTGTGGCTCAGTGAGTAGGGTGCCAGCCCCATATACCAAGGGTGGAGGGTTCAAAGCCGGCCCTGGCAAAACTGCAACAAAACAATGGCCAGGCATTGTGGTGGGCACTTGAGGTCCCAGCTGCTCAGGAGGCTGAGGCAGGAGAATTACCTAAGCCCAGGAGGTAAGGTTGCTGTGAGCTGTGACATCACAGCACCCCACCGAGGACTATAAGTGAAACTCTGTCTCTATTAAAAAAAAAAAAAAGAGGAAGAAGTTGTAATTATAACACTTAAATTGGAAGTTTGAGCTTTCATTAAGCCTTGTCAACTCTTGATTTTGCTAGTCAGTTATGTATACATTATGTTGCTTTAGGAAAAGGTTGCCTAAAATAATTTCTAAACTACTAATTTTGTATAGTAATTTATTTTAAGATTTTAAAAAGCAATTTCTAAAATCAAAAGCAAATCTCAAAACAGTCTTACTCTTTAGAAATACTGCATGTCATGGAATTTACAGCAAGTTAGAAAATGTTTTAAGAACAGCTTAATCCTAATTGTCATGTAAAAAATACTTACTATAATTTGTCATTTTTGAGGTGCTAAGAATTGGTCCTGAATTTTTTTCTTCAGGCTAAAGTCAAACAATATCCTGATAATTGGGCTCAGAAAACAATCTTAAAATCAAGGTTTTAGAAGGCTTAGTATCCATAGCTTAGCAGTTAGGGTGCTGGCCACATACAATGAGGCAGGCAGGTTTGAACACATCCCTGGGCCTGCTAAACAACAACAACTGCAACAAAAAAAATAACCAGGCATCATGGTAGATGCCTGTACTCCCAGCTACTTGGGAGGCTGAGGCAAGAGAATTTCTTAAGCCCAAGAGTTAGAGGTTCCATGTGCTGTGACTCCCCAGCACTCTACCCAGGGTGACATAGTGAGACTCCATCTCAATAAATAAATAAATAAATAAATAAATAAATAAATAAATAAACAAATAAAAATATAAAGGCCTAAGAAGCAAAAGTTATCTGACCTTTCTTTGTCCTCCTGCCTCTTATTCCACTTCTTCCCTGGAACTAGCCATAGAAATCAGAATCCCTCTTCCCCAAGGTAGGACATAAAAGCCAGAATGCCTTTTTCTGAATAGTAGCCATAAAAGCTAAAATTGTTCTCTGTGGTAATTGGCCATAAAGAAATAATCTGACCTACTTTGTTTTATTATAATATCCACATTCCAGAGAGTGTCCTGCTCCCTTTCTGGAAGGAAGGAATACACACTCAGAGGCTAAACAGAATCTAGATAGAAAGGCCTTGTGGGACTCCCCCATCCAACCTGTTAACATGAGCTCAATCACATTTTTACACAGTTACCCATAGTTTGTTGACCCTGAGCATAAAAATGGACAATTTTCCTGGTGTCTTTGAGTGCTCATTCTGAAGGTGCCTGTATATATGTTTGTAATTTTCTTCCTGTTAATCTACCTCATGTTAACAAAGTTTCAGCAAACCTTTACAGAAAAGTAGCCTTTTCTCTTTATAGTTTGGGTAAACTTTAGGGGGCCAGAAACACTTTAATTCCTACCATTTTCAATACATTTTATTTGGAGCATGGTGTTTTGAGAATATCTAGTTAAAAAAATTTAAATAGGGCTCAGCACCTGTGGCTCAATCTGCTAAGGCGCCAGCCACGTACACCTAAGGTGGCGGGTTCGAATCCCCAGCCTGGGCCGCCAAACAACAATGATGGCTGCAATCAAAAAAAAAATGGCCGGGTGGTGTGGTGGGCACCCGTGGTCCCAGCTACTTGGGAGGCGGAGGCAGGAGACTCGCTTGAGCCCAAGAGTTGGAGGTTGCTATGAGCTGTGATGCCATGGCACTCTACCCAGGGGGTTAGCTTGAGGCTCCGTCTCAAAAAAAAAAAAAAATTTAAATAGGAGATATTCTAAACATCTATTATATTTATAAAATTTGGAAATGATGGAACATTGTTTAAAATGACAAAGTCTTATTAAATTACTACTTAGATTTGTTTTTCTTGGTAAGATTTATAGGTTTAAAAGCAGTAACTAAGATTCTTAGTCTAGGTTATAGGGTATAGAAGTAGTTAACATAATAATAACTTAAAATGATAACTATAACCAGGCGTTGTGATAGAGGCCTGTAGTCTCAGCTACTTGGGAGGCCAAGGCAAGAAAATTGCTTAAACCCAAGTGTTTGAGGTTGCTGTGAGCTATAACACTATGGCACTCTGCTGAGGGCAATGTAGTGAGACTGTGTCTCAGAAAAAAAATAAAGTAAAATAAATAAAATAAAAGTTATATTAGTAAAATCTGAAAAGAATAAAATAACTAAAACCTAGATAAACTACTAAATTTGATAATTAAAAGATAAAGAGTATAAATAAAAAATATGTTTGAGAGCTGACAAATTATGCTTCTGTCCATATGTCTGTGTACCTATATATGTCATATGTACATAATATTTCACTGCCAAAATATTGAAAAGAGCTCAAATTAATTCTTTTTCTTTTCTCTTCTTTTCTTTCTTTCTTTCTTTTTTTTTTTTTTTTTGGAGACAGAGCCTCAAGCTGTTGCCCTGGTTAGAGTGCTGTGGCATCACAGCTCACAATAATCTCCAACTCCTAGGCTCAAGCGATTCTCCTGCCTCTACCTCCCAAGTAGGTGGGACTACAGGCATCCACCACACCACCTGGCTATCTTTTGATTGCAGCCATCATCGTTGTTTGGCTGGATTCGAACCCGCCAGCTCAGGTGTATATAGCTGGTGCCTTAGCTGCTTAGCCACAGGTGCTGAGCCTAATTGTCTTTTTAAAAAGTAAGTGTTTACATCAATTATTTTATCAAGAAAACAGAAAATAACTCAAAAGCCTTTTCATGTGACTTTGGTAATCACTGATAAATAAAACTAATTTTAAAACTATTAGAGTTCAGATGTTTAAAGGTCATAAAACTGCCACCTCTGTAATATTTCTAAATTTCACTGAACTTGACTATCAGCTTATGTCCTTAATTTTGAACCTCTAAGTTCTGAGCTCTAGATAGGTGGCTGTGGTAAGGCCTAGAGATATGTTCTCAGTGCCTAGGCCAGCAGGTAAAAGCACAGTCTAGCCCACATGACCCTTATTCCCTACTCCAGCTTTTCGTCCTGGCTATACTGGGAGAAAATGAACCATTCAGTCTTTTTGCGTTCTGTGTTAATCCTGCATCTGGTAAATAAATTAAGGACACAGATATGTTCTGTTCTTTGCAACCATCTTTGAAGCTACATGGCACTGCAGTTCTTGGGAGAACCAGAATAGATGTGGGATGTTGCCTATGTTGTAGTTTCAGAACATTTATCAATAACTTAAAGCCTTATAATCATGTTATGTTAAACTAGGATGATAATCATAAAATGTCTGGTTATTTATAAAATGTAATACTTCAGGTTCAGTGTCTGTAGCTCAGCTGCTAGGGTGCCAGTCACATACACATACACCAGACCTGGTGGGTTTGAATCCAGCTCAGGCCTGCCAAACAACAATTACAACTAAAATGTAATACTTCAGTTGTTTATGATTATTTGAGAAATTGAGACATTTCTCTGTCAAAGAATAAGATTTTTTATCTTCTAGAAATCTTGTAATTATCACTTCAGCTAAGTGAATAGTTAACTCTATAGTAAACTGTGATCCTGTTTTGTAAAAAGTAGCTTTGGGGGTAAGAGAGATAAAACATCTACCCAGGGGATAGCTTGGGCTCTGACTCAAAAAAAAAAAAAAGAAAGAAAGAAAAAAAAGAGAGATAAAACAGAAAAGAAAATAGCATCATGTAAGAAAGAATCTTGTGGCTTGGAGCCCGTAGCACAGTGGTTATGGTGTTAGCCACATACACCGAGGCTGGTGGGTTCGAACCCAGCTAAGACAATAGTGACAACTGCAACAAAAAAGTGGCTGGGCCTCTTGGTGGGCGCCTGTAGTCCCAGCTACTTGGGAGGCTGAGGCAAGAGAATAGCTTAAGCCCAAGTGTGTAAGGTTGCCATGAGCTGTGACGCCATGGCACTCTACCAAACGTGGCATAGTGAGACTCTGTTTCAAAAAAAAAAAAAAAAAGAAAGAAAGGATCTTAGGATTTTGTGTGGTAAACTTTTGTCCTGAAACAGAATGACAGTTTATTTAAGAAAAGTGAAAGAGGCTCAGTGCCCGTAGCACAGTGGTTACTGTGCCAGCTACATACAACAAGGCTGGTGGGTTCAAATCCAGCCTGGGCCAGCTAAACAATGACAACTGAACAAAAAATAGCTGTGCATTGTGGCAGGTGAGGTGAGGCTGAGGCAAGAGAATCACTTAAGCCCAAGAGTTGGAGGTTGCTGTGAGCTATGATGCCACGGCACTCTACTGAAGGCAACATAGTGAAAGACTGTCTCAGAAAAAAAAAAAAAAAAAAGCAAAAGAGAGGACAAAGCAGAAAGTTAGCATGTTTGTAGATTGTCTGTTTAGGTTGTGAACCAGTTATCTGTGATTGATAAAATTTGGTTACCTGCTTTTCTTTAATTTAAACATCACACTTCAGGAAGTTTTTTTTAATACCTTTTGATTAACTGATCGGGAGAAAGTAATCCCCATGTTGTCTTAATTAGAGTTTTGGCTAACTGAAGAAAACTAAACTAAATTTTAAAAGGATTAATATTTACACACATAAAACCTCCTATTTTGCCTTTGCAATCTTTTGTGGAATGTTCTCATTCACTTTAAAAATGCCAGTTGATAAAACAAAAAGGGGAGTGTATGGAAGATAAGCTCACACCACAAGAACATTATATAAAGTTGTAAAGAATGCAGTGAAGGCTCGGCGCCTGTGGCTCAATCAGCTAAGGTGCCAGCCACATACACCTAAGGTGGCGGGTTCGAATCCCCAGCCCGGGCTCGCCAAACAACAATGATGGCTGCAACCAAAAAAATGGCCGGGCGTTGTGGTGGGCGCCTGTGGTCCCAGCTACGTGGGCGGCAGAGGCGGGAGACTCGCTTGAGCCCAGGTTGCTGTGAGCTGTGATGCCACGGTACTCTACCCAGGGGGATAGCTTGAGTCTCTGTCTCAAAAAAAAAAAAAAAAAAAGAATGCAGTGAAGCCTTATGCCAGTAGTCAGTTTTATATACATGATTGAATTCATGTTGAAGAGAAACTCTACTAATGTGAAGAATGCGATAAGCCTTTTCTTGTGGTCAAACCTTTCTATATAAAAAAAATTTTATAGAAATCCCACACAAATGTGAAGAAAGTGTCAAATCCTTTAACTACTACTCAGACCTTTCAGTACATAATGAATTCATGCCAGGAATGATGGCTCACACCTGTAATCCCAGCACTATGGGAGGCTGAGGCAGGGAGACTGCTTAAACCCAGAAATCTGAGACCAGGCTGAGCAAGAACAAGACCTCATGTCTACTAAAAATAGAAAAAGTAGGCATTGTGACAAGTGCCTCTAGTTCCAATTTCATGGGAGGCTGAAGCAAGAGGATTGCTCAAGCCCAAGAGTTTGAAGTTGCTGTGATCTATAAAACCATGGCACTCTACCCAGGTTGACAAAATGAGACTCTGCTTTAAATAAATAAATAAAGTCATAGAGAAATTCTACAAATGTGAAAGTGTGACAAAATCTTTAAATATTTCTCACATTTTTCTAATCATAATTCATACTGGAGAAATACTCTACAAATGTCAATGATGTTTCAAAGCCTTTAACTTTTGTTTATGCTGTTAGGCAGGGCTCAGAAGGGAAAGAAACAAATGGTACTAGGAGGAACAAATTGACCAGACACTGCTTCCAAGAAGAAAAAGGTAACATTACAATTAGACTTCCAAATACTGAACTGATGTTTGTTCTATAAAAATGAGTCTTGGAGGTAGGGAGGCCACAAAGTTCACATATGGCCAAGCTGATAAAACAGGGTTCTTGGAGTACAAGTAAAGTGACAATAGCCTCAAGTGACCTATTTTTATTAACATAGCAAAATGTATACCATTTCTACCGCAGTTTAGAAATATCTTGACAACTTCTGGAAATTGTCTTACAGGGATATAGAAGGGAAGACTCCATGCTTGACTTTTTCCCCCTTTCTAGGAGAAAGCATGAATATTGCTAAAGCCTACCTCTTCACTTAGCATGGAATTGAGAAATCAGCATAAAGGGGAAAAAAAACCTTTCTAAACCCAGAGTCCTCTCCACTTCAGGGGGTAGATATGGTCCTTCTTTGGAGTGTACTGTTGTATAGTAAACTTTGGCCTTTCGCATACTGGCTTGGCTCATTTGTTCCATTGTCTTGGTAACAGTCATCATTCTTTGACACTCTTAACCAAAGAACAGGGAACACAGACCTGACCTGACATATGGGCTTCACAAGTGACATGTTGGTGCCAAAATCTGGGAGGAAAATATACCTCCTCAGCAAGATAATGTAATGAAACAATAAACATTCTACTACTCCCTTTGCCTATTGCATTATTACTTATTACAACTATATTTTTTTCACTATCTTCTTCCCAAGTAATGTATCTATTTCACTCCTCCTGCTCCCTCTCCTTCTTTTGTTCTTCTTCATCTTCACAATGTACTTCATCCCCCTGTTAGCCTTGATATTCAAAAGCATAAAAAGTAGCCTCAGGATATTAATAACCAGACTGGGGATGAAGAGACAGTGAGAGAAAGCCAGATCACCAGCAGGCCCCTAGAGCAGAAGGAAGCTTTTCAAATGATTGCTAACACTATGGAAGAAGATTGTCAGGGACAGATATGCTCAGGCAAGAAGACACTGGGCCTCAGCCCTGACCTCACTATGACTGTGGGTCCCCAGAGTAAGAAATGCCTGAGGAAGTGAACTCTTCTGGGACTATGCCCTCACTACTAGAGAGAAGCATGGGAAATGTCATTGTCCTCTCCTTGAGTCAGGGAATCACACTCACCTTCCAGACCCTGCAAAATCCCTGAACCAGCAGTGACCCTCCAGAACTACCTCAGTCTGATAGAAAAACTCCAGCTTCAGAACAAGCTTTACTTTGCTACATTAGGATGGCTGAGACTAGGGTAGCTATCTCTATCACATGTAAACAAACACCTAATTTGCACAATATGAGGTTGTTCAGCATTGTCGCCTTGGTGAAGGGCACAATTGCATCTTGAACTTTATCTTAGAAATGAGAACAATGTAACCTAAACATTTGTAATCTCATATTAATCTGAAATAAAGAAATATTTATGGAAAAGAACATTAAAAGGAAAACATTAAAAGGAAAGAATAATTTTGTGCAGGAAAAAGAACTAACATAACATTTTTTGTCCTCAATCTAATACATAGCCACAAAAAGATAAACTCACTTCAAGCTGGGGGTGGGGAATGAAGGAGGGGAGAAGGGGAGGAGAGAGAAGGGGGGGAGGTTAATGTGTATGGTACACATCTTGGAGGAGTGACACAATGATAAGAGACTTTATCAAACAAATGCAAGCAGTGTAAGCTAATTATTTGTACCCTCGATGAACCTGAACCAATTAATAAAAAAAAAAAATTCTGGCTCTGTGCCTGTGGCTCAAGTGGCTAAGGCACCAGACACATACACCTAAGGTGGCGGGTTTGAATCCAGCCCGGGCCACCAAACAACAATGATGGCTGCAACCAAAAAAATAGCTGGGCATTGTGGCAGGTGCCTGTGGTCCCAGCTACTTGGGAGGTGGAGGCAGGAGACTTGCTTGAGCCCAGGAGTTGGAGGTTGCTGTGAGCTGTGATGCCATGGCTCTCTACCCAGGGGGATAGCTTGAGGTTCTGTCTCAAAAAAAATAAAATTAAATTAAATTTAAAAAAAATTAAAAAAAATCCTAAAACAAATCATGGTTTAAGAAAGAAAATGTGGGACAAATGCAGGGCTTCAGCATGTCACAGATGATCTGTAAAAATCATGATAAAATTCATGAAAGTGAATTAAGAAAAAATTTTGTATTTGAACAAGTTGGTTAAAATAAAAGTGGAATTTCTTGTTAAAACAACAAACTGTTCTTTTTTCAGTTATGGGACTTTGTTTAAAACCAAATCAGATTTATTTTGTATGTTTAAACTGCTGAAGAAATTACGTCAATTGGCCACTATAGAATTAAAATAAATTTGCTTCTCCCACCTGGCAGCCCTGGCCAAAACTGTCAGTCTACAGTGTGTCACCTGCAGCCAGATCAATGCCTGCCAAGGGCTTACGGTACCTCCAGGAATCCAGTCGTATGGAGCAACACTCTTCCAGGACTTCCAGGATCAAGGGAACCAAGTCTAGGTCCAGAATCAGAAACTGGTACCCCTGAAAACAAGGTAGAAAGGACTTTACACCATCATCCTGATCACATGCACGGCAGTGAAGGTAAAGGGAATCATCACCTGGAGTTATCACAGCTGACTGAATAGGGCTTCACTGTCCCTTGGGAAGTAAAGGTAACTTTTAAGACAGTCAACATGCCCTGCTCCAGCCACATACTGGGAGCTGGCTGGTCAATGCATGGCTGAAGCCTGAGGAAACTCTTCAAGGGACTTGTCTTTTTTTTTTTTTTTTTTTTTTGAGACAGAACCACAAGCTTTCCCTATGGGTAGAGTGCTGTGGCATCTCAGCTCACAGCAACCTCCAACTCCTGGGTTCAAATGAGTCTCCTGCCTCAGCCTCCCAAGTAGCTGGGACCACAGGTGCCTGCCACAACGCCTGGCTATTTTTTGGTTGCAGCTGTCATTGTTGTTTGGTGGGCCTGGGCTGGATTCGAACATGCCACCTTAGGTGTATGTGGCTAGCGCCTTAGGTGTATGTGGCTGGCGTCTTAGCCACTTGAGCCACAGGCGCCAAGCCAAGGGACTTGTCTTGATTGGACTTTGGATTTTGGGGAAAGGAAGATGGAGGAAATATCACAGGGAAAAGTAAAAACTCCTATGTATATTAGCCCTCCACCATAGTACTATTAAGGCCTGAATAGAGAACCCAAGAAGAGTCACAGTCCCTAAAACCTCAGTACTAAAAAGTAATTAATATCAGCACCTATAGAAACAAGCTGATATTGAGACCTCAAATTAAAATATATTGGAGTCTCAGAAGAGGGGAATGAGAGAGGATACCAGAAAAGGGTGAGGTCTAGGAGAACAGGTCTTCTCAAGGAGACCACAAGGATACAGCTGTGGGGTCCTCTCCATGGTGACATGGCTCTTGGGAATTTGTAAACTTAACTTCCTGGAACTTGGAAATTTCCAAGTTCTGTGAAATCCTGTAGTTCTGTAGGAACTGGAATAGCATCTCCTACTTGATTCAAACTGACCAATAAAAAGGGTACCTGTGGGGTGGAACTTTTTGACTGTCAATAAAAAGGGAGAGACCACACCATTTGGGATGTGCAGCCATTTGGAATTCTTGTATGTTGTAAGCTCCCAGCTGGTGAATAAAGCCCTTCCTCTTATAAATGTGGTGTTTATGTGCTCTTTCTCTCTGTTGGGCCTTGTCTTCCTGCAACAATTGTAGATATTAGAATCAATACAGAATATTTTGGTTGTTGAAGTAATTAATTTTATTTATTTTTTCTTGCAGTTTGGCTAGGGCCATGTTTGAATCTGCTACCTTTGGTATATGGGGTCAACACCCTACTCACTGAGACATGGGAGCCACCCTGATTTTATTTTTTTAATAATTGACATTGTACATAGAGTCTACATATTTATTGTGGCATAAGTGGTACAAAATCAATTGTGTACATTTATAATTGTATAGTTTGGGTCTGGGTATGTTGGTTCATTCCTGTAAGCAAGCCTAACATCATCAGAGGCTGAACTGGGTGGATTTCTTGAGCTCAAGAACTGGAAACCAGCCTGAGCATGAGTAACCCAGTCCCTACTAAAAAAAAAAAAAAGAAAGAAAGAAAAACTAGCTGGCTGTTGTGAGGGATGCTTATATTCCCAGCTACTTGGAAGGCTGAGACAAAAGGATCACTTAAGCCCAAGGGCTTGAGGTTGCTATGAGCTATGATGCCATGGCACTCTACCCAGGCAACAGAGTGAGACTGTGTCTAAAAACATTGCAAAAATGTATAGCTTGATAAGTTAGAAACTATTTAATATGTAGACACATAGGAAAAAGACATCACAACAATCCACAATTCATCACCTCTCAAAGTTTTCTTTTATTCCCCGCCCCCTTTTTTATGTGTGTTTTGAAGCAAAGCCTCACTCTTACCAAGACTAGAGTGCCATGGCATCAGGCTAGCTCACAGCAAACTCAAACTTCTGGGCTCAAACCATCCTCCTGCCTCATGCTCCAATGTACCTGGGATTAGAGATGTGCACCCCTACCTTGAGCTTATGTGTCTGTTTTTAATAGAGTTTGGTTTCCCTCTCATTCAAGCTTATGTCTTGAACCGAAGACCTCATGCAGTCCTCTTACCATAGCCTCTAAGAGTACTAGGATTATAGGCATGACCCACCACACCTAGCCATTTTTCCATGACCTTTATTTGCACTCACATGTCTATGTAACTTCCCCTTCTTTTTTTTTTTTTTTTTTTTGAGACGGAGCCTCAAGCTATCCCCCTGGGTAGAGTGCTATGACATCACAGCTCATAGCAACCTCCAACTCCTGGGCTCAAGCAAGTCTCCTGCCTCCGCCTCCCAAGTAGCTGGGATCACAGGTGCCTGCCACAACGCCCGGCCACTTTTTTGGTTGCAGCCATCATTGTTGTTTGGCGGGCCTGGGATGGGGATTCGAATCCGCCACTTTAGGTGTACATGGCTGGCGCCTTAGCCGATTGAGCCACAGGCGCCGAGCCAACTTCCCCTTCTTAAAAGAACTGGTCCTATTGGATTAGAGTTTCATCACCATGGACCTATTTAACTTTAATTATGTCTTAAAATATTGAAGGTTTTAAAGTGTTTTTCCTTCTTTCTTTCTTTTCTGTTTTTGCAGTTTTTGGCCAGGGCTAGGTTTAAACCCACCACCTCCAGCATATGGGGCCAGTACCCTACTCCTTTGAGACACAGGCACTGCCCATTTTTTCTTTCTTATACTAAGTACTTTTTAATATTATTCATATCTTGTCTTTTTTTTTTTTTTTGAGACAGGAGCCTCAAGCTGTGCCCCTGGGTAGAGTGCCATGGTATCACAGCTCACAGCAATCTCCAACTCCTGGGCTCAAGCAAGTCTCCTGTCTCAGCGGCCTGAGTAGCTGGGACCACAGGTGCCCACCACAATGCCTGGCTATTTTATGGTTGCAGCCATCATTGTTGTTTGGTGGCCCAGGCTGGATTCGAACCCGCCACCTTGGGTGTACGTGGCTGGCATCTTAGCCTCTTGAGCCATGGGAACTAAGCCTATTAGTTATGTCTTAATGTTTATCTAGCCCAGACCAACAAGTTCATATTTTCTAGCACCAAACAAAGGACTTGATTAATCTTAGACTATATCTTAATTTGAATTGTACAACCAACCTGATGTTAATGAACCTACAGGGGAATTCAATGTTGCTTGCCCTGTAATAGACAATTACTGAGACAACCATGATTGTCAATTAAAAAAATGATTCATTTCAGAAGACATGTCAACTAGGTGGGGGAGGCACAGATTACGTCAAATCCACCTCTGTTTAGAAAGGTGAATGGGTTTTTATGAAGGTGAAAATGAATAATGAATAAGGGGAGTGAACTCCATTATATGTTTGGGGAGGAGTACAGGGCACGCAAGTACAGTGAGGAATCATGTTAGTAAATACATCCCATAGACGAAAAATGGATAAATCCCTCTCCAGAGTGAGAATTTTAGTGTTATAATGAGCTAGGGCTTCGTAGTGGTCATTCTTTTACCCCTGAGCACATGCTCAGTGGCTTGTGAGCACAGTCTGTGCTTGTGTATTGCTCATCTTGTCTATCTCTGGACAATCAGGTAAGGTAAAGCTCTGCAGTGATCTCAGGGCTACAAGGAGGTACTTATGTTCCTGGGAAGAACTCAAAAGGATTACATCAATAGACAGAAAGTTAACAAAGTTCTGCTCAACAATTTGTCCTGAGAGCTCTCTGTCTCTTCTCTCCTTTCTCTAAGGCTGCAGTTGCTGGGCTATTGGGGCTGAGATAACACTCTGTTTCAGTTCTGTCACATCAAGGCCCCTAAGCTGGCTGCTTCAGTCATAACATGAAAACTGAACACTCCTTTGGAATATGAGGGTACAAAGACACTTGAGAATTATAATATATTAGTTATAAAGCCAGTGCCACTAACAACTTCTAACAACTACTGCAGGGTCTTCCCTGGTCTGGGCCATCATATTTCCCCTAGTGATATCTGCATCAGCCTCCTGGCTGGACTTCTATTGGTTTCTATTTCTACATTTACTTTACTTTCTACTTATTAATGCCATTACCCTAAGTTTGACCAAGTGTGGTGACTCATACTTGTAATCCTAGCACTCTGTGAGGCCAGGATGGGTGTATTGCTTGAGCTCAGGAGTTTGAGACCAGCCTAAGAAAAAAGGAGACATTGTCTTTACTATAAAAATAAGAAGGCTTGGTGCCTGTGACTCAAGTGGCTAAGGCACCAGCCACATACACCTAAGGTGGCAGGTTTGAATCTAGCCTGGGCCTACCAAGCAACAATGACGGCTGCAACCAAAAAGTAGCTGGGCGTTGTGGCCAGTGCCTATGGTCCCAGCTACTTGGGAGGCTGAGGCAGGAGACTCACTTGAACCCAGGAGTTGGAGATTGCTGTGAGCTGTGATGCCATAGCACTCTACCCAGGGGGACAGCTTGAGGCTCTATCTCAAAAAAAAAAAAAAAATAAGGAAATTATCCAGACATTGTGGTGGTCCTACTGGATTAGAGTTTCATCACCATGGACCTCTTTAACTTTGTTTTTTGACACAGAGTCTCACTTTGTCACCTTCGGTAGAGTGGAGTGGCAACAGCAACATCAAGCTCCTGGGCTAAAGCGATTCTCTTGCCTCAGCTTCCCGAGTAGCTGAGACTACATGTGCCCACCACAATGTCCAGCTATTTTTTTAAAGACAAGGTCTTGCTGTGGCTCAGGCTGGTCTCAAACCTGTTAGCTGAGGCAATCCACCTGTCTCGGCCACCCAGTGCTGGGATTACAGGTGTGAGTCATCCTGTCCAGCCTCAGATACCTTTTTAATATTTTTTTATTGTCTATCTGGTTGAGTGAAAATTTTACTTAGAAATTACATTCTTATCCTCTTCTTCTGAAAAATGAGCCAAGTTATTATTATTCTGTTATACGCATTATTTTTAATTCTATGTATTTTTTTTTCTAACCTGTGCTTTTTCAGAATAAAGTGTTTTGGAGTATCTGTGTGTACCTATGATATTTTTATAAATAATCAAGGTCTCTGAACTTTTATCTCCAATAAATACCTTCCATTTTCTGAGTTTAAATTTCTAGGCTAAATATAGTTTTTATGTAATGTAAGATGTGGATCATGTAACTTTTATGGTTGTTGTAGAAGCTTAGAATTTTTATCACAAAAATTAATATAAATAGGTTTTAATTTCTTACAAAGAAATTATTAGGGGCAAAAACATGGCTTAGGCCTGTAATCCTAGCACTCTGGGAGTCTGAGGCTGGTGAATCACCTGAGCTTAGAAGTTCAAGTCCGGTTTAAGCAAGACAGAGACCCTGTCTCTACTAAAAATAGAAAAAGTCACTTGGTGTAGTAATGAACACCTATAGTCATGGCTACTAGAGAGGCTGAGGTAGGACGATGGCCTGAGGCCTAGAGTTTGAGGTTGCTGTGAGCTATGACACCCCAGCATTCTACTCAGGGTGACTGTAAGTCTCTGTCTAAAAAAAAGGAAATTATTTATTTTTGTTAAGTATGATAAGATTGTTTTCCATAAGAATTTTAGAAATCCTTAGATGTAGTTCATAAAATACCTACAGATGAAATAATGTGTGGCTTGGCACTTGTAGCTCAGCAGCTAGGGCACTGGCCACATACACCTCAGTTGGCTGGTTTGAGCCCAGTAACAACTACAACAACAACAAAAATAGCCAGGTGCTGTGGTGGGTGCCTGTAGTCCCTGACACTTGGGAGGCTGAGGCAAGAGAATTGCTTAAGCCCAAGAGTTTGAGGTTGCTGTGAGCTGTGACTCTACAGCACTCTAACAGGGGTGACATAGTGAGACTCTCTCAAAAAAAAAAAATAAAAGAAAGAAAAGAAAAGAAATATTATGATCTGTTATATTTACTTTATGTGACTAGGATGACTGAAGGTGATTTTTTCATGTAAAGGTGAGATAATAAAAATTTTGGAAGCATCTCGAGTATTAGTACTTTTGATAAGTTTCATTATATAAATATTTCCACTATTGTACAAATGTGTGCATATTTATCATAATGCTTAAATAAAGAAAATAAAATGTTTTAATAAAAATGTGTAACATACTGCTCATTATCCCTTTTTCATCGCAAAACCTTTTCTTGCAGATTGTAATAGTCAATTTTGAGGTTTGTCACCAGATCTGAGTGTGACAATTGTAGGTGAATGAGTAGCAGACAGTTTGGCATTACAATTGGGAAGAGAACACTCTAAATGTCCCTCAAGTGTGGACAGTGACGTTTCAAAAAGTATTTGTGCAGGATTGTCTGTTGGGTGGTACTGAGAAATATCATTCTCACCTTGATGAACTATTATACTTCCTAATAGTCTGTGACTTAGAGCAGGGTGTCTTCTAGAAGTTAAAGTAGAAGAAGCCCTGTGATGTGCCAGGCCCACACCCAGGTGCTGAGTCCTGCACAGGTGCAGGGCCAGCCCAACCTTAGCTGCCACTTCTCCTGGCTGCAAGTCTCTGGTTACCCTGCTCAACCCCAAAGTGTCTGCTGCTTGTTGCAGGCCACAGCAGGAGGAGAACCAGTGTTCATTTTGAAGGCTCAAGGCCTGGTAGGTGGGGTTAATTAGTTGGGGGTCACTAATTCCTGGAGGTTGTGAATGTACTTATCCAAGTTCAGGTACCTCTCAGAAACCTAGATCTTGCACCCAACCTGGCCTGTCCAGTCACTGTGTTCACGTGAATTAAGTGTTTATCTTATGCTTCTAGTGTATTTGCAGAGTTACATAACCAAAATATTGGGGTTCTTCCCTCTAGTGGTCCCATTAATTTTTGTTCAGTGTATGATTTCTGGCAGGGAGATGGGTCCCCACAAAGTAGTGTGTGCAAGTGTGTGTTTACCAGTCGACATTTCATGCTTGAAACCCCCTGCTCCCTCTTTGGGCACTTTCCCTGCCTCCCTTGGTCTGAAAAGAGATGGGGAAGGAATGAAACGACACTTTATTTCTGATAAAAAAATTGTAGTTCTGGTATCACTTTTGTAAGGGTAGTGGAGTCAGAGCCCTCAGATCTGCAGTTTTTTTTTTTTTTTTTTGAGATGGAGCCTCAAGCTATCCCCCTGGGTAGAGTGCCATGGCATCACAGCTCATAGCAACCTCCAACTCCTGGGCTCAAGTGAGTCTCCTGCCTCCGCCTCTCAAGTAGCTGGGACCACAGGCAC
>CAUYQV010149595.1:0-19981 GCA_963574575.1 Galagoides demidoff | reverse complement strand
CAACAATGACGGCTGCAACCAAAAAATAGCCGGGCGTTGTGGCGGGCGCCTGTGGTCCCAGCTACTTGGGAGGCTGAGGCAGGAGACTTGCTTGAGCCCAGGAGTTGGAGGTTGCTGTGAGCTGTGAAGCCACAGCACTCTGCCCAGGGGGATAGCTTGAGGCTCTGTCTCAAAAAAAAAAAAGGAAAAGTAAATATGGACTAAAGTGATTAATGATAGGAACAGAGTCATTGGGCTGATGACTCTTGAATAGCAGAGAGCACACGAACATAACCTTTTATTGTAGTTGTCTTCTCTGAGGTGATAGGTGGACTCAAATTATCCCTTGAGTTAGAATTTATTACTAATGACCTTTCTTCTGTTAATCAGACCCTGCTGATCTCCCATTAGACAAAAGGAAAAGCATTATGCAGATTAAAACAAAGCACCAAAATGAAACTGGTGTAATATTGCTTACCCAATGACTGGGGGCATTACATATTATTCTAATAGTCACTTTTCCCTAATCTCTTAAGACTGCAGCTAGAATTGAAAAACCAAACACTGAATCCCATGTGGTAAATCATCTGTTTTGCCCTAGCTTGGGTTATGCTGTAAAATGAAGTTTTACATTAGGCTTGATGAACTACAATGCAGTTAAGAAGTCTTAGTTTAAGAGATTCAGATATTTGTAATTAAATATGAAGATTTTTAGCTGGAGGCTATTGTGTTTTAGATGAGTGTGACTTTAGCATATAAAACCTGTCCTAAACTTATCCTGAAATTTTCTTCAATTCTTTCCCCACTTTTCCCTTTTTTAAAAAAGTGTGATAAACTATATGTAAAATTACAGTTTGTAAGTGCACAGTTTATTGGCATTAAGTACATTTCACATTATTGTGTAACCATCACCACCATCCATCTCCAGAACTACTTCTTTTTCCTCAGCTGAAACTCTGTACGTATTAAATACGTCCTGGTCCCTCCTTCCCCCAGCCCCTGGCAGTCATCTCTTTTTCTATGAATTCAACTGCTCTAGGAACTTCATTCATATATTTGTCCTTTGTGACTGGCTTATTTCACATAATGTTCTCAAGGTTTGTCCATGTTTTAGTGGGTATCAGGATTTCCTTTTTGAGACTGAATCATATTCCATTGTATGTATATACTGCATTTTTTTTCATTTTCACATAGATTGACGCTTAGGTTGCTTCTGCCTTTTGGCTATTGTGAATAATGCTGCAGTGTGTATATATGTATATCTCTTTGAGACTCTACTTTCATCTCTGTTGGATATATACCCAGAAGTGTAATTGCTGGAGCATAGATGTTGAGCATCTATTTATATGCTTATTGGCTATTTATGTATCTTTTTTTGAGAAATGACTATTCAAGTCCTTTGCCCATTTTTAAAGTGTTATTTTTTGTCGTTGAATTTTAAGACTTCTTTTTATATTCTGGATTTTAGTCCCTTATTAAATATATGATTTATAAATATTTGCTTTTCATTTTTTTGGTAATGTCCTTTGATGCATGAAAGTTTTTAATTTTAGTGAAATCCAATTCATCTATTTTTTCTTTTGTTGCTGTGTCATTGCCAAATGACTTGCCTAATATGTTTTCTTCTAAGAGTTTTATAGTTTAGCTCTTATGGTTAGGTCTTTAATCCTTTTTTTTTTTTTAATGAGAAAGGGTCTTTTTGTGTTGTCCAGTTGATCTCGAACTCCTGGGCTCAAGTGATCCTCCCACCTCAGCCTCCTGAGTATCAGAAGTTACAGGCTCATGCCTATAATTTTTCTTTTTCTTTTTTTTCTTTCTTTCTTTCTTTCTTTTTTTTTTTTTTTTTTTTTTTTGAGACAAAGTTTAACTTTGTCACCCTCAGTAGCAAAGCTCATAGCATGGCATCATAGCTCATAGCAACATCAAACTCTTGGGCTCAAAGTGATTCTTTGGCTTCAGCCTCCCTGGTAGCTGGGACTATAGGCACTTGCCACAACACCCTGCTTTTTTAAAAGACAGGGTCTCACTCTTGCTCAGGTTGGTTTCAAACTCCTAAACTCAGGCAATCCACCTGCCTCAGCCTCCCAAAGTGCTAGGATTGAGCCACCATGCCTGGCACATGCCTATAATTTTGATATATGGAGTTCAATTTTATTCTTTTTTGCCTGTGGATATCCAATTTCCCCAATTCCCACTTTGCTTTTTTGAGGTAACCACCCCTCTGATTACTACTTAACTTGAATCAGGCTTAATTTGGAACTTAACTGATAGGGGACAGATATGGAACCTCTCCATGGTTTTTCCTATATATCCTCATTTCTTTGCTATTTAAGAGATAACATAACATATTGGTTAATAGTAGTGACTTTAGAGTCAAGTTGTCTGAGGGTTTTTTTGCTTTTTTTTGAGACAGAGTCTCACTTTGTTGCCCTTGGTAGAGTGCTGTGGTACTATAGCTCACAGCAACCAACCTCAAACTCTTGGACTTAAGCAATTCTCTTTCCTCAGCCTCCCAAGTAGCTGGGACTCTAGGTGCTCACCACAATGCCTGGCTGTTTTTAGAGATGAGATCTCACTCTGGCTCAAGCTGGTTTCAAACTCATGAGCTAAAGCAATCTACCCACCTCAGCCTCCCAGAATGCTAGGATTACAGGGGTGAGCCATTGTGCCCAGCTTATCTGAGTTTGAGTCCCAGCTCCACCATTACTTTGGGCAAGTTATTTAACCACTCTTTGAGTTTTCTGAGCTCTAAAGTGAGGATAATAGGTATCTGTATCATTGTTGAGATTTTTAAGTGACAGTATGTATAAAGTACTTAGAATAGTGCTTGGCATATGGTCAATGCTATATAAATCTTTATTATTGCTATCAATCAGGAGCAGGGGATGAGGGAAGGTGTTTTATCAGCCTTGTTGTGGGAACTCATTCTAGGCAAGTAAGTCCCTTCCATTCCCAACTTTGTTTAGTCCTTTGTCCCTGCTCATGTGGTCCTAATAGGGACCAGAGATACAAAATTATATTCTTTATAAACTGACACCGGGGACAGAACTGAACTTAGGCTATCAGTCTGTGCTTTGGCATCATTGATGGGAAAATAGTTTAGATGGAGAGAGGTTGTGTTTTTCATCACTTTCAGTCATTTGAAGAGATGTTTGACCATGCAACCTTGGCTTTATTTTCAGGTGAGTAGTCTATCTTCTTGTGGTAAAAGAATGTGCCCCAAATGAATTTAGGTGAGAGAATACTAACCATTGTGTTCTTATATATGGTTGGAGGAATTATAGGTGGTTTAAAATTTTCTTTCTTCCTTATACAGTAGAACCTCCATAGTTGACCATCTCCTTGCATTGACCACCTCCTTAAGTTGATGTAATTTTCATAGATCAGATATGCACAACATGTATATATCAGTACAGTAGGCCTAGTTCCTTATATTGACCACCTCTGTATGCTGACCAGTTGGTTACAGTCCCTTGGGTGACCATCTTACAGAGGTTCTACTATATTTTAATTTATTAAAAACATTTAACTGTGGATTTTTTTTGTAGATTCCCTTTATCAGGTTGAGGAAGTTCCTAGTATGTTGAATGTTTTTATCATGAAAGAGTGTTGAACTTTGTCAAATTCTTTTTCTGCATATGCCAAGGTGATTGTGTGGCTTTTATATTCTATTGATACCATTAACTATATAAATTGTTTTTCAGATGTTAAACTAATCTGGCATTCCTGGGATAAATCCTATTTGGTTGCTATGTGTAATTCTTTTTACATGTTGCTGGATTTAGTTTGCTAATATGGGTTGAGCATCTCAAATCTGAAATCTGAAAGGCTGTAAAATCTGGACTTTCTCAGCACTGACATGATGTTCAAAGGAAATGCTCATTGGAACACTATGGATTTCTAATTTCTGGATTAGGAATGCTTACCTGGCAAGTATGATATGAATACCCCACATCCAAAATCTGAAACATTACTGGCCCCGACCATTTTAGATAAGAGATACCCAACCTGTGGTTTTTTCCTAAATTATCTTTCTAATATTGATATATTTTTAAATTTTAATTTAATTTTATTATTATTCTTATTTGAGACAGTCTTCACTCTGTTGCCCAGGCTGGAGTGCCATGGTATCAGCCTTGCTTACAGCAACCTCAGACTCCTGGCTTGAAGCAATTCTCCTGCCTCAGCCACCCAGGTAGCTAGGACTTCAGGCACCCACCACAATGCCTGGCTAATTTTTCTGTTTTATTAGAGTTCAGGTCTTCCTCATGCTCGGGCTAGTCTGGAACTTCTAAGCTCAAGGGATCCTCCTTTATTGTCCTCCCAGAGTTCTGGGACTTCAGGTGTGAGCCACTATACCCCATCTTAATTTTTTATTTTAACTTAATTGTATTTTCTTAGAAACAATGTCTCATTGTATTATCCAGGCTGGACTCAAACTCCTGAGCTCAAGCCATCCTCACAAGTTGCTGGCACACCTCATCATACCCAACTCAACCTGTTTTGTTTGCCATCAGTATTCAGTGTCTACAGACCGAGGAGATACTTGTCTGTAGTTTTCTTTTTTTTGTAATGTCTCAGTCTGGTTTTGGTATCAAGTTAATAGTGTCTCATAGAATGAGTCAGAAAATTATTTTTTCCTCCTCTGATTTTTTTGGGAAAGTTTGTAAGATATTGGTATCAGTTCTTATTCATATGTTTAGTAGAATTCACTGGCAAAGCCATCAGGACTGTGTTTTTTTTCTGAGTACTTTTTTGGTTAATAATTCAGTCTCTTTACCTGTTACAGGTCTTCAGATTATACACATATGTATATGTATGTATTTATGAATGATTAAATGAATGAGATGGTTTCTTACTGTGTTACCTAGGCTGGACTCTAATTCAGGGGCTCAAGCAATCCTCCTACTTTAGCCTCTTGAGTAGATGGAATTACAAGCATGTGCCACCACACTTGGGTTATTCAGATCGTCTGTTTCCTCTTGAGTCAATTATGGTGGTTTGTGTGTCCTTAATTTGTCCATTTCATCTATTTTCTCTATATTATTGGCATGTAATTCTTAGAAATTACATGAATACAGTAAAAGAAATTACTATATAGTTCTTTCTTTTTCCCTGTAAAGTCAGTAGTAATATTTTCTCTTTCATGTCTGATTCTAGTAATTTGAGTTTTCTCTCCTTTGTCGGGTTTATAAATTATATTGATTTTTTTCAAAGAGCTTTTGGTTACATTGATTTTCTCTTTTGTTTATCTGTTTTTGTTTCATTATTTTCTGCTCTAGTCTTTTATTTCCTTCCTTCTGCTTGCTTTAGGCACAGTTTGCTCTTCCATAAAACAAATTTCAATAAATACAATTAATTCCAACCATAATAGAATGAAATTAGAAATCAACAACAGAAAGAAATTTGATCAGAGAACAAATTTTTTATTATTCCTATCATTTTCAATTTACTGAGGTTTGTTTTATAAACTTAAGGAAATGTATATCCTGTTATTGTTGGGTGGAGTGTTTTAGATGTCTGTTAGTTCTAGTTGGTTTATAGTGTTATTCAGGTTTTCTTCCCTTCCTCCTTCCTACTCTCCTTTCTTCCTTCCCTTCCTTTCTCTTATTCTTTCACCTTGGGCGTAGTGTAGTGTTGTCATTGTAGCTTATTACAACCTCAAACTACTGGGCACAAATGACCCTCCTGCCTTAGCTCAAGTAGTGGGGATTACAGGTGTGTGCCACCATGCCTGGCTAATTTTTCTATTTTTGGTAGAGATGAGGTCTTGCTCTTGCTGACCTCAAGAGATCCTCCTTTGTTAGCCTCCCAGACTGCTCAGATTACAGGCATGAGCTGCTGCACCTGGCCCAAATCTTCTATTTCTTTGATGGTCATCAGTCTAGTTATTCTATCCATTATTTAAGATGGGACATAGAAATATCCAATTATTGTTGAATTGTCTCTGCCTTCATTTCTGTCATGACATGTCTTTTTCCATTGTTTTAGTTTCAGTATGTTTTTTATCTCTGAACCTAAAATATATATCTCCAGTAGGTAGTTAGATGTTGATTCCTTTATTTAGTCTGACAGTCTGCCTTTTGACTGTTTATTCCTCTTACACATTTATATTTAATGTTGTTACTGTTGATATAGTTGGACTTATATCTGTCACTACCTTTCTTGTTTTGTATATGTCTCATCTTTTTGTTCTTTTGTTCCTTCTTTGCTACTTTCTTTTGGATTAAGTGGACATTTTCTATTTTTTTTTTATTTCAGGTCAATATGAGGGTACAAACAATTAGGTTATATCATTTGTGTTTGTTAGATAAAGTCCAGGTTATAATTGAGCCCCTCACCCAGGGAGAATTTTCTAATGTAGCGTTTATTTCTTTAATTATTTATTTTACTTTTTTTTTTTTTTTTTTTAGTTATTTCTTTAGTGGTTACTCCAGGGCCTACCACACTTATCTTAATTTCTCATAATTGGCTTCAGATTTGTACTTAATTCTACTGAAATACAAAAACGTTACTCCTATGTAGTTCTACATAATGTACACATATGACATAACTTCAGTAAACTTTGTGAAGGAAACAAACAAAAAAAGAGGAGTTCCATGATGCATTAGAAATAGGACTCCTAATTTTGTCCACTTTATCATTTCTGGAGCTAGAACTAGATGTTGATGGAGGAAAGGCCTGAATTTAGATTTTAGATACATACATTTCTTTTGTGGGAGATTTTTCTCAGATGTAGGTGTTAAACACAGCATTTTAGATCCTGCTCTCTATTCTTTGGTGAGCTAATAGCCCACAGCTATTTTTTTCCTGTACTTGTGAGCAGTCAGAGCTCATTGGCTCTTAATGCTTGCATATTGAGCTTTGTAACAAAGAAAGAGTATAGGTATAAAAGTAACAGGACTAATTAGGGAATGATTATTTTGGGGGGGGCATATAATTTCGAAAGAAGTACACAATACTTTGATGTGGGAATGGATGAAGGAATTGTTAGGTGTGTTATGTCTGGTGTCAGTGTTGGTTTGCGGAATATATTCTTGTCCTGTTTGTTCCCAGCCTTTTGTATCATTTTCCCCCAGTAAGGTAGAAGCTCCTGATAGTGGCTTGTTTTTATTGGACCAGATAAGGGACTATTTCTGGAATATTGCTCCTAAGAAAAAAGGAGTAAACCGTGAGCTCAGCCCTCTGCCTTGACTGAGCTGTGAAATGAAGGATCTCTTCAGTAGGTTCTAGGTGCTTGCTCTGAGCTTGTCATTTGAAGCCTCTTGGCTGTGGGGCCTCACCCTTTGCAAAGTCTAGAGCAGTATAAGATTTTAAGTAGACAACTTGAAGAATCTTATAAGAGCATTTTGTTGTATTTGTAAGTTAGTTGGTAGAGATCGTGTATTTATCTGGTGACCTTACATTGGAATGTTGCTTTAACAAACAGTCAGACACTCTTATTGTATCCCTTGGTCTCAAATGTGTGAATAAATGTCCCCCACTTGTTTCCTTATCTTTGCAGCTGTTTCTATATGCTAGAAATTGAGAACCAGCCAGGCAATCAAGGTGACCTAGAATTGCTGCTCTGTCTTAGGTCAAAAAGAAAGATATTTCCAATTGACTCATTGTATATGGGGGGGGGAGGTGTCAGAGGAGTGGGAAGAGGCTAGAGTATATTTGGGACAAAACCCTATCATTCCTGGGCTTTTGGTCTTTCTCAGTCAGCTCTTTTCTACCCTATGGCTCTTTTGAGTTGGGCTACTTTTGCTGGCATGACTATCCCTGGTTCTTTGGGGTTCTACCATTCCCTAATTATTATTGATCCTAAAGTAAGAAAAAAATTTTTTTGTTTTCACCTGAGAAAAGGTTTATTTTTCTCTCTAAAGGAACTTTTGTTATGAAATGTAGACATTGAATATTGGTTTAGTTTATAAAAGACCAGTGTCTTTTTTTCTTTCTCTCTCTCTTTTTTTTTTTTTTTTAATTTGAGGCAGAGTCTCACTCTGTTGCCCCAGGCTAGAGTGCCATGGTGGCAGCCTAGTGCACATCAACTTGAAACTGCTGGGTTCAAGCAATTCTTCTGTTTCAGCTTCCCAAGTAGCTGGAACTACAGGTTCCTGCTAATTTTTCTACTTTTTTTTTTAAGTAGTGATGAGTTCTTACTCTTGCTCACACTGGGCTGGAACTCCTGAGCTCAAGGGATGCTTCAGTTCTTTTTAAACTGTAGGCATTTGTTCATATTATGCCTTATTTTTCCCTCTCCAAGAGTCAAGTTGGAACCCTGGACACATAACTCAGATATTTCAACCATGTTGAACAGTATCCTATCAGCAAACCCAAACAGACATTTCTTCAGTAAATGAAACTTAAGTTTCTTTGGATTATTGTGAATAATCCAAAAGGGTTCTTAGATCCGTAGGCACATAATCACTAAATCTCAGGTTTAAACAAGAATGGCTAAGGTATCAGACCTCCTCTTTTCTGTTGGACTTGTCCTTAATAGTTAGCAATGCCTAGATCATGGAACCTTAAAAGCTGAAAGAACCTAAGAGATCATCTATCCCAGTGGTTCTCAACCTGTGGGTCGCAACCCCTTTGGGGGTCGAATGACCCTGTCACAGGGGTCGCCTAAATATATCCTGCATATCAGATATTTACATTACGATTCATAACAGTACCAAAATTACAGTTATGAAGTAGCAACGAAAATGATTTTATGGTTGGGAGTCACCACAACATGAGGACTGTATTAAAAAGCCGAAGCATTAGGAAGGTTGAGAACCATTGATCTATCCCATCTCTTTCCTAATGCATAAATCTCATTTGTTGGGGGATATATTCAGCTTCTGTTTAAATACTCAGTGACTAGTGCTTAATACATAGGCTCTAGACTATTCAGGTTTTTTTGATACAGAGTCTTACTATATCACCCTTGGTAGAGTGCCGTGGCATCACAACTCACAGCAGCCTCAAACTCTTGGGCTTACGTGATTATTTTTTCCTCAGTCTCCCAAGTAGCTGGGACTACAGGCGCCCACCACAATACCCAGCTATTTTTTTTGTTGTTGTTGTTGTTGTTGCAGTTGTCATTGTTGTTTGGCAGGCCCAGGCTGGGTTCAAACCTGCCAGCCCCGGTATATGTGGCTGGCGCCCTAGCCGCTGAGCTATAGGTGCTGAGCCAGACTATTCAGTTTTTTTAATTATGGGAATCTCTTCTTTATTTTTCAACCGTTCCTCTTTATTACCTGAGTTTATTCATTCTTTTTCTACCTTCAGATACACCACAGATAAATTTACTGTCTTCTAAATGTTAACTTCTTCTTCTTCTTCTTTTTTTTTTTTTTAGAGACAGAGTCTAACTTTGTCACCCTCAGTAGAGTGCCGTGGTGTCATAGCCCACAATAGCCTTAAACTCTTGGGCTTGAGAAATCCTCTTGCCTCCACCTCTGGAGTAGCTGGGATTATAGGCACCCACCACAACACCTTGCTAGTTTTTCTATTTTTAGTAGAGTTGGAATCTTGCTCTTGCTAGAGTTGGTTTTGAACTTGGGAGCTCAAGCAATCCACCCTCCTCTGCCTTCCAAAGTGCTAGGATTACAGGTGTGAGCCACCATACCCAGCCCTAAATGTTAACTTCTTCAGAGGGTTAACTTTTATGCTGTTGTCAAACATTCTTTCTTCCCTCAATTGTTCTTCTTATGGGCATGGTTTCAAAATCTCTAACAAGCTGTGACTGTCCTCTGGTCATATTCTAACTTGTTAATCTATCTCTTAAAGTGTAGTGTCAGAGTGTGCCTTATACCAAGTAACCATTCAGTAAATAATGCTTACTGGATTGAATATCACCTAGAATTGAATCTAGGTATATAGCTCAGATTAATTATATAGTACCTATGATGTGGACATATTTTATTTGTAGCCTCTAGTTGCATTATTTAGTTGCATTATTATTAGTTTTTGTTTGTTTGGGATTGTTTTGTTTTATTTGAGACAGGACCTCACTCTGTTGCCTGGGCTAGAGTATAGTGGCATCATCATAGATCACTGCAACTTCAAACTCCTGGGCTCAAGCAATCCTCCTCCCTGATCTTCCTGAGCAGCTGGACCACAGGGATATACCACCATGGTTGGCATATTTTTCTGTTTTTTTTGTAGAGACACGGGATCTCACACTTGCTCAGGTTAGTTTTGAACTCCTGACCTCAAACAATCCTCCCCACCTGGACCTCCCTAAGTCTATGATTACTGATGCCAGCCATCTCCTCTGGCCTGCATTGTGTTATTAACAGCTAAGTTATATTATTGATACATAGCAAACTTAGCCCACTCTCAAGCCAGCTCTCTCTTGTCCTATGCTTTTTCAGTTGGAAGTGGTATTTTGCTTTGTTGATTAGCGGTGCTAAGTTTCTTTAAATCTTATTTTAATGCAGTCTATTCATTATAGAAAAAATTGAAACAATGCAGAAAAGTGCAAAGAATAAGGTAATGTCAAAAGTAACGTCATCAAATCTCACCCTTTAGGATAGTTATTGGTACTATTTTGGTGACTCTCTTCAACATCTACAGTTGATTTTTTTCTTTTTAAATTAACCTATATGCAACTCTTTATCTTTGCTAAATATATGCTATTGGTTTCAATTCATCATTCTAGCTTATTAGGGTATTTTTGGAATCCTGATTATGTCATTCAGTGTATTGGTTATCCTTTGCAGCATTATATCATCAGCACATTTGGTAAATATGCCTTCTAAATCTTTGTCCAGATGCTTTGATCTATTCCTGACTCTGCTACTGATTTGGTGGGTGATTTGGGACTAATCTCTCCCTTTTCTGGGTTTTGGCTTGCTGCTATTATGTAAAATGGCCTTGAAGACTGAAAAAATTCCTTAAGAAAATTGTAGAGCTTTTTGTGAAGAATAAATTTGTGGGTAGGAAATAATCATGGCCAGACTAGAAAGAAATACATTTGTTTCATGGAAAAATCAGGGACAGCATCCTTCATAGAGTACTTCAAATCTTCCTCTAGCCTGCTACTACTCTCCCAAACTCCAGCAGAGGTATTCACCAGTTGAAGAATTAATGATTTTTTTAAAAGACTGCAGTAGTTCACATCTGTAATCCCAGCACCTTGGGCAGGAGGATCACTTGAGGCCAGGAGTTTGAGACCAGCCTGGGAAACATAATGAGATACCCTCCAGTCCCTGTATCTCTAGAAAGAATCTTTTTCTATAAATAAGCTGGGCATGGGGGCACATGCCTATATTCCAGCTACTCAGAAGGGTTAAGTAAGAGGATTGCTTGAACTCAGGAGTTCCAAGCTGTAGTGAACTATGATCATGGCACTACACTCCAACCTGAGTGACAGGGTAGGAAGACCCTGTCTCCAAAAATAAATAAATTTCTTAAAAGGTTGTAGCAAGCATTAGTTCTTATATTGAGAAATTAGAGAGAGCATACAGGTGTAAAGGACAGTAAAACAATAGTTTTGGAATGAGAGTGAGTGGGAGAGCTTTACTGAGAAAGAAGATGCTCTTCACTGTTTTCTCTTTTAAGTAGTAGTAAGCGTATAGTGCTCACAATTAAGGCTTTTCTAGCAAGTATGCAACATATTCAATTTTATTATGAAGCCAGTAGATGATCTAACACATGCCCACATAGGAGAAAAACAAGTTGGGGGGAGGGGGGAACAAAGGAAAGGGGGAGGGGGAGATTGGTATGCTCCCACCAAAGGGCACAAGGTAGGGGTGTATGGCACACTTTTGGGTGCAGGACATAACTACAAGAGAGACTTTACCTAGCAATTTCAAAAATTGTGATTGGTTGTTAGTATCCTCACAATAACCTGAAATAAAAATAAAGGCTTTTCTGAGTTGGGGTCCTTTGGGAGGGAAAAGTACGAAACTCACTGTTTCTTGCTAGTTTTCCCTCTTGCTGCATGCCTTTCATTCTTTGCATTTTTTTAGGGCAGGCTGGGTTTGAACCCGCCACCTAGAGCATATGGGGCCGGCACCCTACTCCTTTGAGCCACAGGCACCACCCTCATTCTTTGCATTCTTAAAGAAGGTATGTGATAATCTGAAACTGAAACTCAGGGTTTTATTATATTTTTGAAGACAGAATCTTAATACCGTGTTTCCCTGAAAATAAGACCTACCCAAAAAAATAAACCCTAGCAGGATTTCTATGCATTTGTTAAATATAAGCCCTACACTGATAGTAAGACCTAGTGATAAGCGTGGCTATGCAGCGTATCTGCATAGCCACACCTTGCATTTCTGCGAGTAGCAGTAAGGAAGACTGGATACCTTTTATCTGCCACAGCTCCTTTCTCCAAGCCTTTTGCACTTGCACAGGTGCATGTATGATAACCGCAGTCTCAGGCATTCTATTGCGCATGTGCGAACGGTTAGGGGAAAGGAGTTCAAGCATCACTAGTGCCAGCCCCACCAACAAGGTTGGCTCCCCCCGTCAGGTTCCAGAAGAAGATGACTTAACTGTATTTGCATAAATGTAGATTGTTGTATTATCTTAATAAAAATAAGATATCCCCTGAAAATAAGCCCTAGTGTGTTTTCTAGAGAAAAAATAAATATAAGACAGTGTCTTATTTTCTGGGAAGCACATGGTATGTCACTCTCGGTAGAGTGCTGTGGCATCACAGCTCACAGCAACCTCAAACTGTTGGGCTTAAGCAATTCTCTTGCCTCAGCCTCTCAATTAGCTGGAACTACAGGTGCCCGCCACAACACCTGGCTATTTTTTTTTTTTTTTTTGAGACTGAGCCTCAAGCTATCCCCCTGGGTAGAGTGCCATGGCATGACAGCTCATAGCAACCTCCAACTCCTGGGCTCAAGCGAGTCTCCTGCCTCCGCCTCCCAAGTAGCTGGGACCACAGGCGAAGCCATTCCATTTGTGTTTGTTTTGCTTCTTCTTTTTTGCTTCAGGCTTAGCTTGAAGAAGGGACTTTGCTGCTAAAAATAATAGTCAATGGAGTATAGGAGGAAGGTTGCTGAAGTTTTCACTACAGTGGACAAAACTGAGAATTTCAATAGATGATAAGAAAAGGAATAAAAATATGAATTTTTATATGAATAAAAACCAATCAGACAGATGATGTGGAAATGCAAAGAATTTCCCTACAGCTTCATGGCATCCCCAAGCCACATTTTCTCTTTTCCAGCATTTTATTAATGTTTTGCCTTTCCCAGATAAATTCCTGGAGCTTAAAGGGAAAAGTTAATAGGGCCTGGAATCAGAAATCCAGGGTTCAATTATGATGATGCTATGCAATTTTGGGATATCGGCCAGTTATTTATTTCAACAAATCCCCACTGTTCTTATCTATAAAAGTGATCATGTTATAACTATTGAATTTATTATCTCAGCTGCCCTTATAGGGCATACACCCAGTAGAGAAGTAGAGGGACAATTAAAAAAAAGAAACAAATCCAAACCATGTTAATTGGTGATAAGGTTTATAAAATAAAAGGTGATGGTGGTTTGGTTGGGCAGGCAGTGGAGGGGCGTATGCCTTTTACAGATTGTAGCGGAGAGGGCCCTTGAAAGGATGGCATTTGAGAAGAGGCTATGGAATGGGATGATGCTCCATAGGGGAAGGATATTTCAAGCAAAGGGAGTCACAAATATAAGGAGGGACAGCCAGAATGTCTGAAGCAGAATGACCAAAAGTCAAAAATGGCATTCAAGAGGAAACTGAGCTAGGGATCAGGGACAATAGGGTTTATAGATTGTAGTGGGGACTTCTCATGAGAGATAGAGGAAACCATTTGGAGGGTTTTGAGTGGAGAAGTGACATGAAATGATGTATGTTAAAGAAACGACTGGGGCTGTGCTGTGGAGAACAGACAGCATGGAATCCTGAGTAGAAGGAGGCACCATGTGGGAGATTGTAGCAACTGCCCGGCTGAAACGCACGCTGTTCTGCACATTGTGTCTGTAAGGCACAGCACAAATATTTATCATTGTATTTTCCTTTTCTTCCATTCCATTTCAAAAAATCTGAATATTTCCCCTCTTGCTCTTGATCTGAATATTTCCCCCTCTTTCTGCTAGATCCAGGAAGAGAGGATTGGCCCACAGAATGCAACTACCTTTAAAACCGACCCCTATGATCTAGTTCTCATTGTGGTCTAGGCTCTGTTCTGTCCTGCTAGAAAAATGAGGCACAGTTATTACTGTGTAGAAATGGCTGAGGTATCAGAAATCACAAAGAAGTGTTTGAAATTTACTTTTTCACTTCATAAGGACTGAATTTCTGTATTGGATAGAGCAGTGGTTCTCAACCTGTAGGTTGCGACCCACAGGAACTGTATTAAAGGGTTGCGGTATTAGGAAGGTTGAGAGCCACTGGGATAGAGGCACCGAAGAGCTGTAATTTCTTCTGGGTCAGGGTCTGTTTAGGCTTAGGTTCTGTCTAAGGGCTAGGAAGGGTTGTTACTTTAGAAAACTGAGTTAAGGAATATTTTATTGTAAACTTTATAAAAACAGAATAATTATAAGAAAAATGTAGTATAACACAATAAATTTTAAAGACAGTGCATTAGTACTTACACTACTTAGTTTTAATAGGTTATGCTGGTGATAGAGACTATTATGCTGAGACTGATTAATGTGCTCATTCAAATTTTAAAATATGACTACTTTTATAAAAAATGACTCAGTTTTTGTATTAAATACTCTTGTTGAGAAGGCAAAAAATGAAAACATTCTTTGCTTTTTTGTTGTTGATATTCTTTCTTCTTTCTTTCTTTCCTTTTTTTTTTTTTTTAACTATCTTCAACATTGAAGTGATTTTGCACTAAAGCTTTGATCCAGAAGTGGTTTAATGCACACATCCCCAAACTCATGATCTTTGGACGTCCTAGGTTTAGGGGACACAATAGTGAGGACTATTATTTTGGACACATTTTAAAACACTGAGTATAATTCTTGTTTTCAAAACAAAGAGTCACCTTGTTTGTCCTTCATTTTCAAAGCAGCTGGTCCTGATTTCAGAAGTGTTATTTTCCACAGCCTCTCACCACTCATTTGCATTCATCCTGCCACCTCATATTACAATATTTACCACCAAGACTTCCATGCTACAGGAAACTATCCTTCTAAAAAATCGACATTTAGTAAATTTTACTATAATGATTCAGTTACCACCTGGGTTTTCTGACTTTGTTGCCAAACTACTCTCATTACTTTATGGTCTCCCTTTCAAAGATATTTGGAATTGAAAAATTTCCCTTTCTAACACATTAATATTTTATTTTTTAAACTGTTCCTTCTTTTTATTTTTTTTCCTTTATTAGGTTGTAACTGTGTTAATGAATTTATGGGGTACCATATACTAATTTGATATACAATATGGAATGCTTACATATACCTGATTAACATAACCATCTCCTTGCTTACTTATTTGTTGTGGTGACACATAAAACATTAATATTTTAAAGAGGCAGTTGCCACTACAGGTACTCCACAATATTTTTTAGTAAATAAAATCACAGACTATACAGGTAAACATATGGGTATGGAGAGGAGTAGAGATACAGAAATAGGAACCAAGGTAAAGGTAGTGGACAGTAAAGGATTCAGTATAGGTATGCAAACTTCTATTCCCATGTATCTTATACAAAATATACCATGTAAGTCTGATCAATTTCCCAATAAATGAAGTATGAAAAACTCAAGGAAAAACATAATTGGAAATGTAGAATACATTTTCAATTATTTGAAGGTCATGTGATTAACAAAGGTCAATATTACACTAATAATATTCATGTATAAATAGCCTGTGTCTATTACTGAATCTATCAACTTGACTTAAAGAAAGATTTCTGGGTAGAAAAAGGGATAGGATTAGAACCAACATCTATGAGTTTAAACCTAGTGGTACAATATTTGTCATTTAACTTTTCAGGTCTTATTGGATTTCCTTTATTTATAAACATTTATAAATTTATATTATCTAGCTATCTTTATTTATAACTGTATATATATCTACATCATGAAGTTGGCATAATCAAATGGTTTACAAAATATAACAGGCTTTTGAAATGATAAAATATTTCATATATACCCTTTATTTATTTTATGATTATCTTTTCTTTTTAATAAATTAATGTGAATTCATGAAAGAGAGGGAAGGATTGGAGAATTTGGGGTGATAAAAATGTTATACCCTGCCCCTGAGCCTGCAGCTTCATCACTAAGACTCCAGTACTTGCAGTGGAGTCTCTCTCCCCTAGTCTCTCCTCCCATGGCTCCAGCACTTCTGCCAGGCCTCTGGACTTGGCTTCAAGGCTCCCCACTGCCATCAAACCTAGTAGCCCAACCCCCTACTGGCCACCTGGTAAGAACTGCCCCTGCAATCCAATGCTCTGCCAGGGATCTTCCAGCTTCAAGCTGCATTATACCCGGACCTGGCTGGAGTAAATACCTACAGCCTGGATGCCCATGGCTAGCCTCACCCAGATGCCATTGTCACTTCCTTGGGGATAACTGAGCAGAGCAATCCCCTGCAATGCCAGACTCCATGGAGAGGGTCTTGCTCATCCCCCAACCTGAGCCTCCAGCAGGTGACTGGGGGCAGCACATTATTTCAAATTAAGATCTTCTAGCACTGGTTTGAACTGTGACAATAATAGTGTGAGAAAAAAGAACAGCTGCACTGCAGGCTCTCAGTGTGCCCACCCTGCCCCTGGCTGGGTCAGACTTCCACAGTAGGATACAGAATCTCCATCTAGGGACCTCTTCTTCTTCTCACTAAATAGGAGAGTTCCCAGCAAAGGAGAACAGGTGCACTACCAACCTATCAGCCCTGAGCTAAGAGAAGAAACTTTAAATGAGAAGAAACTAGCAAAAGAACTTTGGTAACATGAAAAAAACAAAATAATGGAAAATCTCTAAGGGATCACACTGGGTCTATAGCAATGGTTCCCAACCAAAAGAAAACTGTAGAAATGTCAGAAATGGAACTCTGGACATGGATGGCAAATAAGGTGAATGAAACTGAAAAAATATTTCATGACAACAATTTTTTGAAAAAATTGCTAAAGACCTATATAACATAAGAAAGGATCTAATATAACAAACAAATGAAAGAGTCATTTAGGGATAAAAAAAACATGGTAAAAACTTCAACAGGTTAAACTAGGCAGAAGAAAGAATCTCAGGGTTTAAAGACAAGGCTCTTAACCTAACACAGTTATTCAAAGATGCAAAAAAGAGATAAATGAAAAATAAAAATTCACTCAGACAAACATGAGATTATGGGAAACAAACTCATACATAAATTATAGATATGCCTGAGAGAGAAGAAGAAAAAGCAAACAGCCTAAAAAACTTATTCAAGGGAATTATTGAGGAAAATACTCCTTATATTTCTAGAGATTCAGATATTCATATACAAGATGGTCATCAAACCCTGGGAAGATTTTGTTAGCAAATAAGACATCTCCAAGACACATAGTCATCAACTCATCCAAACTAAAAATAAAGGAACAGATTCTATAAGTTATAAGATGAATGCAACAAGTAACCTACAGAAGAAAACTCATCGGGGTAACAGCAGCATATTTCTCACTGGACATCTGACAAGTCAGTGGAATTTGGGATACATTTTTTTCTTTTAAGCAGAACAACTGTCAGCTAAGAATTTTACATCCAGTAAAATGAAGTTTTATCAATGCTGAAGACATAAAGACCTTTTTACCAAGCAAACACTAAGATAAATTGGCATTAATTGTTTTTCACCTATTTTCTGACACATAATAATTATTATTTACTGATGGCAAACACTCAGAGAAATTGCCCTATAGGAAATAATCAGAAATCCATTATACATATAATGACACAATGGCTACCTGCCAGTATAAAAAACATCCAAAAGTTAAATCTTACAGCTCTTATAAAACAATAGTGTAAGAGGGAATTAAAAAAAAGGAGATATTCTACAACATGATGGAACAGAACAGTATCCTACATATCGATACTAATACTGAATGTGAACAGGAATACTTAATACCTCACTCACAAGACATTAACTGACTGACTGGATGAAAATATACACCCCAAGTATATGCCATTTCCAAGAAACATCTCTAACTGGCAAAGAAACAGACTCCAGCAAAGGAACTCAGATAATATCCCATGTAAAAGGTTATCAAAAGCAAGCAGGTGCAGCCATTCTCATATCAGATGAAATTAACTTTAAATCAATGTTTAATTCCCCAAAGTAGTCAAATTCATAGATGAAAAGAAGAATGGTGGTCACTAGGGATGGGGAAGGGGGGTTGAGAATGATTAAATTATTAGAAAAAGCCTCTGCCTAACAAAGGAAATAATCAACAGAGTAAATAGACAAGCTAATAAATGGGAGAATATATTCATAAACTATACATTTGAGAAAGGGAGATTAATCAGAATCTACAATAAACTCAAACAAATCAGCAAGAAAAAAAGCAAATGACTCTACTAAAATGTTGGCAAAATACATGAACAGATTTCTTCAAAAGAAAATAAACAAATGGCAAATATATGAAAGAAAATACATGAACAGATTTCTTCACAAGAAAATAGACAAATAGGGGCAGAGGTAAGATGGCGGACTTCAGCCAGCTTTCCACAGAGCCTCCAGTCCAGAAGGAGAATTAAAAGACAGAAGTAAGTAAGTAAGTAAGTAAGCCTGTTGTAACCCAGCCCCTTCCCATCCCCCCTGCCCCCCCACCACCCGAAGGCAGAGAGCGTGCTTCTCAGCCCATTCTCAGGCCCCTTCCTTGCCCCTAGAGTGGCCAGGAACAGACTTCAGAACAAGAACCCAAACTGTAACCATTGTTACCGTAACCACTAATAACTATTGCTATCTGAACTGTAACCATTGCTACCGTAACCACTGCCACCCATGCTGTAACTGTTGATACCTAAATTATAAACCCAAACTGTAACCCTGCCAGTAGTGCCCTGCTATTAGCAATGTTCCTTGTACACAAAAAAGAGTATAAAAGACAAAAAACCCTGCACTTTGGGGCCGCTTATCTTAGGACAACAGCCCCCTGCACAGGTGAGAATAAATCACCAATAATTTGCATCAGTGTGGGTCCAAGTCCATTTTTCTAAGTCCATTAAGTTATTTCATCTGAAGGCCCCAGCAAGATCTTCACCCTTGGACCCCTGCATGGACCCATTACCGGCCGACAGCTCCAGGGGACAACCTTGGAGAAGATGTCCCTCTGCCCTGGAGTGCTCAGCCATGTAAACAAACCTCAGGTCATAAGTTTCCAAATTTTCCATTTTTGATGATTTGATTGTGGTGCCTTAAGTAAGTCTGTCTGGGTCTCTAGAGAATCTGGGGGAACAACAGTCTGGCCTGAGATGCCTGTCCCTGAGGTAGGGGGAGAAGTCCCCCTGTCTCTCTAGTATAGGTTTAGGTTGTTTGTTTAGTGTTGTCATGATTACAGCTCCTTATTAGACTGTTTCGATATTAGCAGTCTCTTAGACTGTTCAAATTATCAGGCTAGTCCTGTTCTGGCAAATTGCAGCCTTTTATTGATTTTTCTTGGTTCTTGCAGCCAACTGTGCTGGTTTGTGTGTCTTTAGTATGTTTTAAGTTTTGTATAAGTGAGTGAAAGAGTTAAATGTGACTCTGCGTCTGACTAATTTCTGCCTGTTGAATTCCATTTGTGTTTTCTGTCCTGTCCACTTGTTATTTTATTTTATTGGTTTATCTGTTTTTTGTAATATTTGTATTGTAGTCTTTTCATCCATTTAGTAATTTGTTTAAAATAAGACAGGGTAATTTTTGAAAATACTCTTTCAGTAACTTTTTAATTTCAGCCAAATTCACCAAGAACAACAGTAAGGAAGTGCATATTTTCTGTAAGTAAAACTAACCAGCTTAACAAAGAGAAACTAGAAATTCCAGATTTTCAACTTTGAGAAGTAGGCATCTACTTGGCAAATATTAACTTGAGTCTACAAATCATGCGGTGGGGGTGAGGGGTAAAAGGTAGAG
>CAUYQV010149585.1:0-19045 GCA_963574575.1 Galagoides demidoff | reverse complement strand
TTACCCTCAGTAGAGTGCCATGGCATCTTAGTTCACAGCAAACACAAATTCTTGGGTTCAAATGATCCTCTTGCCTCAGCCTCCCAAGTAGCTAGGACTACAGGTGCCCACCACAAGGCCCGGCTATTTTTTTTTTTTTTGTAAAGACAGTCTCACTTTGTCGCCCTCAGTAGAGTGCTGTGGTGTCACAGCTCTCAGCAACTTCCAGGTCTTGGGCTTAGGCGATTCTCTTGCCTCAGCCTCCCAAGTAGCTGAGACTACAGGCACCTGCCACAACACCCAGCTATTTTTTTGTTGCAGTTTGGCTAGGACTGGGATCGAACCTGCCACCTCTGTAAGGGGCTGGTGCCCTACTCACGGAGCCAAAGGCACTGCCCAACACGGGCTTTTTTTTTTTTTTTTTTTTTTTTTGGAGACAGTTTTACTATGTCGCCCTCAGTAGAGTACTATGGTGTCACAGCTCACAGCAACCTCAAACTTTTGGACTTAAACAATTCTCTTGCCTCAGCCTCCCAAGTAGCTGGGGCTACAGGCACCTGCCATAACACCTGGCTATTTCTTGGTTGTAGTTGTCATTGTTTGGCAGGCCTAGGCTGGATTCAAACCTGCCAACTTGGTATATGTGGCTGGCGCCCTAGCCGCTGAGCTATAGGCACCGAGCCCAGTTAATTTTTAGAGATGGGGTCTTAATCTTGCTCAGGCTGGTCTCAAACTTGTGAGCTCAGGCAATCCACCTGCTTCGAACACCCAAAGTGCTGGGATTACAGGCATGAGCCACCAGGCTCATCCTAGCACAACACAGTTTATTAATTAATTTATTTTGAGATAGTCTATGTCGCCCTCGGTGGAGTGCTGTGACATCACAGCTCACAACAACCTCAAACTCAACCATCATAGCTCAAACTCTTGGGCTTAAGCGAGTCTCTTGCCTCAGCCTCCTGAGTACCTGGGACTATAGGTACTGGCACAACGCCCAGCTATTTTTTTGTTGCACTTGTCATTTGTCATTGTTGTTTAGCTGGTCCTGGCGGGGTTCAAACCTGCCAGCCTTGTTGCATGTGGCCAGCGACGTAACCACTGTGGTATGGGCGCCAACCCCACAACACATTTATTTATTTTTTAGAGAGAGTCTCATTATGTCACCCTTGGTAGACTGCCATGGTGTCACAGCTCACAGTAACCTCAAATTCTTGGGCTTAAGTGATCGTCTTGCCTCAGCCTCCCAAGTAGCTGGGACTACAGGCACTTACCACAATGTCCGGGTATTTTTTGGTTGTAGTTGTCATTGTTGTTTGGCAGGCCGGGGCTGGGTTTGAACCTGCCAGCCCCAGTGTATATCGCTGGCACGCTGGCAGCTGAGCTACAGGTGCTGAGCCTATTTTATCTATTTATTTTTTTGAGATACGGTCTCAAGCTGTACCCCTGGGCAGAATGCTGTGGCGGCGTCATAGCTCATGTCAACGTCCAACTCTTGGGCTCACATGATCCTCTTGCCTCAATATTTCCTTTTTTTTTTTTTTTGAGACGGAGCCTCAAGCTATCCCCCTGGGTAGAGTGCCATGGCATCACAGCTCATAGCAACCTCCAACTCCTAGGCTCAAGCGAGTCTCCTGCCTCCGCCTCCCAAGTAGCTAGGACCACAGGCGCCCGCCACAACGCCTGGCCATTTTTTGGTTGCAGCCATCATTGTTGTTTGGCGGGCCCGGGCTGGGGATTTGAACCCACCACCTTAGGCGTACGTGGCTAGCGCCTTAGCCAATTGAGCCACAGGCGCCGAGCCAAAAGAAATGATTCTTACTAGAATGTTTATTGCAGCTCAATTCACAATTGCTAAGATGTGGAAACAACCCAAGTGCCCATCAACCCAGGAATGGATTAATAAACCTTGGCATATATATATGCATATGGAGTAATAGTACTCCACAGAATACTATTTAGCCATAGTAAAAGATGGAGACTTTACATCTTTTGTGTTTACCTGGATGTATTTTTATTCTTTCACCTGGATGGAGGTGAAACACATTCTTCTAATACTAATGTGAAACCAATATATAAACAACTACATGCCCATGCAAAATAAAAAACACAAATACAGTCTAGCAAGGAGGAGGGTAAAAAATAGGGAGGGAGGATGAGGAAGGGCAATCGATGAGATCTCACCTAATGCGCACAGTGTGAGGGTGTTCAGGATGTCCCCTGGGTGAAGAGCTCAACTACAACTTGAACTTTACCTTAGAAATGTAAACAATGTAACCTAAATATTTGTACCCTTATATTAAGTTTTAAAAAAAAGAAAGAAAAATTAAAAAGAAAAGATCCTTAGAACTGTGCAGGGTGGCACCTATGGCTCAAAGGAGTAGGGCACCGGTCCCATTTGCCGAAGGTGGCGGGTTCAAACCCAGCCCCAGCCAAAAACTGCAAAAAAAAAAAAAAAACAAAAAAAACTGTGCAGCTCAAGCCTAACTTGAGTAGTTCCAGTCTCTAGGACACAGTACACATGTTGGGCACAGTAGCAGTTTGCCACATAAAGAAAGAACTACCTATAGAGTGTACCACCTAGAGAAAACAGATACAAGGCAGAATGACACAGGAAGCCCCAACACCACGAAGGCCTCCCACTTGGGGCTCCCCAAGACTGGGCAACTCACTATCAAACGTTTCTGTATACTAAGTACCCTACCAAAAGGCAAACAGCACTCTCTCACTCAGCTTATAGTCTATCTGGTATACCTGGATCTTGACCTACAGCCTTGATGTTGGGTTTCCTCCTCATCTTTGGGGGGTGCAAGGTAGCTGAAGAGCAGAGTTAACCTAGGCTGTAAAAAGACAAGATGCTAAGTTTAGGGAAGGGGAATGAGCTCTACTGGGAAACTTTTCTGATTTAAAAAAAAAAAAAAAAAAGCAATGCTGATAAAAGGCTTTATTCTTCAGCTGAGCCTAGCATCCATGCTTCCTTTCAGTTGTCAGCTCGGGAGCCTCTGTGGTATACAATACATTCCTTCTTTTAAGGGTTGGGTGTTTTCCTTGACATTATCCTCTTGGTGAACTTCACAAAAAGCCAGTCTAGGTCTACTTTCGAGAGCAGCAATCACTACAGCCTCCTCTACCTCCCCTTTCAATGAGAGTGCAAATTACTGTTGGCTTCCAGATCCCAAGGTCCCTTAGGCTGACTGCACTGATGGTTATTGTCCATGAGCTCTCAGACCTTCCCCATGACTCAGTTAGGAAGGAGGGAAAATGAGTGGGTGTCTTTCAAACCACCCGACCAGCCAAGGTCACATCATGCAAACCTCATTTACTACAAATTTTTCACATTTGAAAAGTAGGCAACATGCAAAGCTCCATTCAAATGCTTTGGCATTTCTCACCAACTTTGTCCCAGATGTCAGCACTCAACAGCCAGCACATGGATTCTATGGGCCTGTGTGTTATTCCCCTGGCTCAAATTCACCACTCCCTGCCCTTTCACAGATAAAACAGCCCAAAGGAGAAGAAGAACCGTCTCCTTTGTCTGCAAGGCAACACGCTGGCATTCCTAAAAGTGGAGTTCATGTGATAACGTTCCTAAGCCTCCCATGCTTTCTTCTAAGCCTAGACAGACTTCCTTGGTGACAGCCCTCCCAGTCTACTTTCAGGCATGAAACTCAGACCTGGACAATTACTTACTGCCTGGAAGAGTTGTTGCTTCAAGGACTGCCATGGGCAAGACCCAGGTCTTCTCACTTGCATGTGCACCTCCAAAAAGAGATAGGGTGGACCTCATGTAGCTTTTCCTAAGAAGCCAAGTTCATAAGTTAACTAACCCTGCCTCATGATCTCAGAGAGAAGTCTGGAAGGAAACAGAAATCCAAAGCTTGCATCAAAAAAACTATTAGTCACCCACATCTGACACCACCCCAAGAGAGTAACATCTAGCCTTGTTTAGGGAGTTACCCAGGGACCTACTTACACAAAAACAGCTCCCAATATCCTGTTCAGAAGTCACTTCCCCTCTTCATTGGCCTGACATTTCCACCATTACTCACTCCTGGAGTGACTGGCTTACAGTCTAACCTCTCTTCCCTCCAATGTGAACTCTCCCAGAATAGGGGCCTTCTCTTTCCCGTTCACGGCTTCCTCCTCAGTGCTCAGAATATAGCTTGGTGCAGAGTAGATGCTTGATGAATATTTGTTCAATAAATAAAACAAAGGCTGAAGTGTACTGCCTCAAAAAGAAACCATCTGATAGGCCAGGGACATGAGAGCCTTCATCCACTGGTTCCCATTTGTCCCACAGCCTTCTTTCAACTGGGGAGACACAGGGAGGTGGACTGGAGGGGGTGCAATGTAAAACAAGTAGGATTCATGGAAAGAACACAGCAGAGCCAAAGACTAGATGGCCAGGGGCTTGTGTGGGTTACTTGCGAGGGACAGAGCTCTGGCTCAGGGTGGGGGCTTCCTAAAAAAAGCCATAGATTTTTGTAAAGTAGCATGAGAATACAGCTTAAGTCATACCTAGGACAAATAATGGGGTACCCTCTTTCCAGAGAAAGAAAGGAACTACATCTTCCTAAGGGCTCTAACATCTTCAAAGCATCCAAGCCCCACCAATCTCCATTCATTACCATTGATCACTGCCACTTGTGAGGCTAGGAGAGAACTTGGTAAGGCCAGGACCATAAGGCCCTTAGGAGAAAACTTCTCACTCCCAGCCTTATTTCCCCTGAGGGTGGGGACTAAATAAGTTCTGTACTATGCCACCATGGCCACTTTCTGACACTCAAGAGAGGAACCATCCTAGGCACATATAGACATAAAGGCTCAGCCGAGTGTGGTGGCTCATGCCTGTAATCCTGGCACTCTGGTAGGCCCAGGAGGTGGATTGCTTGTGCACAGTAGTTCAAGACCAGCCTGAGTAAGAGCAAGACCTTTTCTCTACTAAAAACAGAAAAACTAGCCGGGCACAGTGGTACACAACTGTAGTCTCAGCAACTTGGGAGGCTGAGGCAAGAGGATTGCTCAAGCCCAAGAGTTTGAGGTTGCTGTGAGCTATAATGCCATGACATTCTACCCATGGTGACAGAGACTCTGTGTCAAAAATAAATAAATTAATTAATTAAATGGTTTCATCTTGCCACTCCTTGGCAAAAGGCTCTTCTGTAGTAAGCTGTGAGCCTCTTGAAATCAAAGGGAACAAGAATGCTCCATAGGAATCCTGAAGCTGCAGAAGGACCCAGCTCAGAAGATCAGCAAATGGTTCCCTCCTCTCTTTACTGGTGAAGGGGTGCTCTGGAAGCCAGACCTGAGAGAAGCTCATGCAGCCAGGACAGAGCTTATACTGAACAAGCTGACTATACAGGCAAGGGTGCCAAGGGTGTGGCCCCTATGCTCAGGCTGCACTTCATGGAGAGGTAAGATGTGAGAAGAAGAAAGGCCTTTTTAGTCTCCTCTCAAAGGGCAAGTCCAGAGTCCCTTTTTTTTTTAAAGTTCAAGAAAGGGCACTAGAGGCCAGGTGTGGTGGCTCAGGCTTATAATCTCAGCACTTTGGGGAGCGAAGGCAGGAGGACTGCTTTAGGCCAGGAGTTTGAATCAGGCTGCGCAATAGTAAGACCCGGTCTCTACAAACAACAAAAACATTAGCTGTCCCTACTAAAAATAGAAAAACTAGCCAGGTATTGTGGTGGGCGCCGATAGTCCCAGCTACTCAGGAAGCTGAGGCAAGAGGATTGCTTGAGCCCAAGAGTTTGAGGTTTCTGTGAGCTATGATGCCATGGTACTCTACCCAGGGTGACAGAGTAAGACTCTGTCTCAAAAACAAAAACTATTAGCTGGGCATAGTGGCACATGGCTGTAGCCCCAACTACTGAGAGGCTGAAGCAGGAGGATCATATGAGCCCAGGAGTTCAAGGCTACAGTGAGTTATGATGATGCCACTACACTCCAGCCCAGGCAACGGAGCAAGACTGTGTCTTTAAAAAAATAAAATAAAATAAAAGTTAACAATATTTCACCATTTTCAAGACCCCTGGGCACCTGTAGACCCCTGGGCACCAGGTTATGGCGCCAGCCACATACAATGAGGGAGCTGGGTTCGAACCTGGCCCAGGCCAATTAAACAACAATGACAACTTCCAACCCCCTGCACATGTTGCCTGAGCCTTAAAATAACCCAAACAACCCAGTGGGATCAACGGCAGGCTATCCCCAGTAGAGACAAGGCAGGAGACCCTTGCGAGGGCCAGGTTGTCTTTTCCATTTCACAGCTGAATTTGGGCCACTTGAAGCCACTGAGTAAATCAGTGGTGAGGTCCCCATCAGGATTCCTCATGTTCCATTCCTAGCCCTATGCTCTTCCCAAGGAACCTCAAAGAGGCTCAAAAATGCCTGTGCAGCAGCATATCCCAGGAAGACATGGTCTAAGACATAAGAGGCTCCAGACCATTTCTGGTTTGGAGCTGCCCGATTCATGAATTGTTGTTTGTGCAAATGAACTCTTTTAAAAATACATTGCATTGTGCCTTGGTTTACATTTCTTAGCATCAGAGAAAATGCTGTTTGGCAGAGAGGAAGAGGATAGATGTGGATTCAGTAGATGTTTACAGAGGGTTTATTCGATTTTAAGAGCTTTCACATTATTTCACTTTTAGCAGCCCTGTGAGGAAGGCATTCTTGTTATACAAAACAAAAGCGATGCCTAAAGAGGACCAGTATCCTGCTGGAGGCCACCAAAGCAGCTGCTGGGTCCAGCTTGCATGGCTTCCACACTGGGAATTTTCAAATTTCACTGGCCATAAGAATCCCTGGACGAGAATCAAGAATACATATTCCTGGGTCCTGCCCTGGAGCTTTGATGCCCAAGAATTTATACTGTTTTTTTTTTTTGAGACAGAGTTTCACTCTGTTACCCTGGATAGCGTTCCATGGCATTACAGCTCACAACAACCTCAAACTCCTGAGCTCAAACGATCCTCTTGCCTCAGCCTCCCAAGTAGCTGGAACTAGAGGCACCCACCACAACACCTGGCTAGTTTTTCTATTTTTAGTACAGACAGGGCTTGATTTTGGTCAGGCTGGTCTTAAACTCCTGAGCTACAGTAATCCACTTGCCTCAGCCTCCCAGAGTGCTAGGATTACTAGATGTGAGCTACTGCATCCAGCCAAATTTGCATTTTTAAATGAATACTCAGGTTAAAGGTTCATGGGCCACACTTTAGAAACAATTGATCTCCATCACCCCAAGGAAATAAATCAAGAAAATTCTCCATTGCTGGCTCCCCCCTACACGTTCTAGGCAGGGATGGTGTGAGAGAGGTATGCTCCTGCCCAGCTCCTCAGTAGATGCTCCTTGAGCATCTCCAAATGGGTGTCTCCACATACACATCTAACCCCGAACAGGGAGTACAGGACATAGGTCCGAGGAAGCCTAGATTGCTCAAGGAGAAGCTATACAGCAAATGAAAACCCCTTGAGAATGATCTAGAAGAAGATGCCAACACTGCTCAGCATAGCTGCTCACACTCTCCCATTTTCTCATGGACACAAGAAATAGCCTTGTGCACAGATAGCTTCCCCTAAGGCTGCCAAAGGAGACCCAGCTATACCAGCCCAGTCATTTGGGGCAAAAATCAGGGATTTCCAGGGCAGAGAGGAAGCAATAGAAGGAGAAAAGCCACCCACCAACTTTGCTCCAGCTCCTCCTTTCCAGAGACAACAGGGCTGCCCAACCATAAGGGTCTCCAGGAATGGAAAGGGACTTGTGCTCAATGCCTCTCAAGAGAAGGAATCAGATTGAAGCCAAAGCAAACAATGCTGTATCGCAAAGCTCGGGACACACTGCCTAATCCAAAGAAGTTGGAAAGGAAGTAAAATCCATCCTCACCTCCTGTCTCCCCCTCCTGCAAACACAGATGATGCTATTATCTGCCTTCGTGCTGAGACAAGGCCTCATCTTGAATTGGGTGGGGGTGAGAGGCTCAAGTTATTGAACAGCATGAAATAACAAAAAATACTGGTAATTAGGTGAGAGAGCAGAAGAGTCTGTCCGGGCCCCCAGAGCCTTCAGGGTGTCCTCCCACCTATGAAGTGACCTGCTAAAGTGAGAGGCCCTTGGTTCTGCAGAATCAAGGGGAGGGAGATATTCCATTGGGATAAGTTTGGGAATGGTATGAGATAGAAGTCAGAAGACAGAGAATAAAGAGAGAAGAGGAAACACCTGCTTTGACCTTAACCCTCTGGGGTTTTTTATTATCCCTGATGGGGTTCCAACCTTCATCCTGCAATTCACACAGGGCTGTTTGATGTTGGGGGTTAGGGTAATTGAAGTCAGGGAAAGGACATCCTGTTTGTTAACAGCACAGCTAGAAAAAGATCAAGAACCAGGCAGTGGAAAACAGCCATGTACACCTGATAAGCCTGGGCACCCCACTTCCTTCAGTACAGTCTTAGATTTGTTAAACTAAAGTCTGATATGTAGGCATGGGCTTAATCCAGTATCTGTGTCACCCCAAAGACTCCAAAGTCTTCATCCCAAACAGCTCTCATCAATACTCTAGGAAAACAATACCAACTCCCAACACCTGCAGTGCTTAATTTAGCTTGAGTAGCTCTCAAGAGGACAGGTGCCCATCAGTATACTCCTAAGAAACTCCCTGGAATGGCCCATCCTCTCCTCTTCACCCAACTCCTGGTCATTTTGCTCATTAAGAATCAGCCCAACTAACCCTTTGCCTCCTGCCCTGCTTGCTGCCTGCTGTACTCACACTGGGCAATGTCCTCTGACTGTGGGGTAAACTCCAACAAAAATTAAGTGAAATGTGCTCTTTTAATTCCAAAAAATGAGCGAAAAGACTTGTGAGTATTATGCGCTTTTGTCGAGGCCTTAAGTGACCTGGGAAAGCACGGTGGGGACCTGCAGACAAGGCCTAACAGCCTCCTACATGGAACCCCGACTGTGCAGTCAAGTCAGCCTGCCAGATAAGGGTTGAAACGGCCCATCTGTGCAGAGGACATGACTCAAAGGTTGATGTGAGTGAAAAGAAAAACTATCGTAATGATGTGAGTAAAACACTCCATCGTAACTGCAGGGTCTCCAAACCATAAGAAAACAGTCATGGAGCCTGTTTCTCGGAAATTTAATTGCGTACAGAGAAGAAAAAGGTTTTACTGCCCTGTTTATCCTAACCTTTAATTTTAACAATAGAAGTCAGATATGTATAGTTCTTTTAGGTCTTCAGAGAGGAACAGTCTGAGGCTAGCTTAAGATGGTTGTCTTACTTTCCCAGACTTTCTTTCTTTAGGCTGATCTTACGATGGTTACCTTATTTTCCTGGACTTTCTTTCTTTTCTAGTTTAATATAAGAATAGAGGATGTTAGGATTATTGATCAATGTGTTGTACGAGACTAGCTCCCAATAAAAGGAAGTGGAAAATAAAGACATTTTGCTACATGACATCTAAGAGTATGTAGTCGTTTCTTGCTTTCATACAATTCTAGGAGTGAGCTTGCACCCGTGGCCAAGCCGTCCTTCTCTCCCCGCGAGAAAACATCACCCAACGTCTGACCTCTTGTAATCCCTAACCACCTGGGCACATACAGCCTTGAAAGTCTCCTAACACATGGCAGGCTTACAGCCGTGAGCCAATAGAAGACAGAGACAATTACCTTTATTGATGATAGCACTGAGAACATCTGTTTTCACACAGCACTTCTTCCCTGAGAAACTCTGCTAGCTAAGTGTCGCCCACATAGTGTCTAATTTAACTTTCCCCTGCACCTTTTGCAGTAGCCAGTATTATCTCTATTTTACCAAAGAAGCCAAAACTTAGGAGTTCTAAAACTTATCAAAGAGAACACAGTAGAACTGAAGACAGTGTTTTCAACCATCCTGGGTCTGGCACAGTTCAAGACATTAAGTAAGGACTTTCCACAGAAGGAATAAGATTGAGTCATGTCAAGAAGACCACCCAGGAGCCAAGTGTGGTGGCTCAAGCCTGTAATCCTAGCATTTTGGGAGGCTGAGGCAGGAGGACTGCTTGAGTTCAGGAGTTTGAGACTTGCCTGAGCAAGAGTGAGATGCCATGTCTACTAAAAATAGAAAAATTAGCCTGACGTTGTAGTGGGCTGATAAGAGTCAAATGTAGGGACCTTCCCAACTAGAGCGGAACCCCCCCAAATAGAATCGACGTGCCCAAATCAGATGTCCCACCTAAGAAAGGTAAATGGGCCAACCCCCATTCTTCTGACACGTCCCACCCAGGAAAGGGAATGTACCAACTCCCACCCTTCCGACCTTTAAAACCCCCATCCAGGCTTGGTGCCTGTGGCTCAAGTGGCTAAGGTGCCAGCCACATACACCTAAGGTGGCAGGTTCAAATCCAGCCCAGGCCTGCCAAACAACAATGATGGCTGCAACCAAAAAATAGCCAGGCGTTGTGGCAGGCGCCTGTGGTCTCAGCTACTTGGGAGGCAGAGACAGGAGATTCGCTTGAGCCCAGGAGTTGGGGGTTGCTGTGAGCTGTGATGCCACAGTACTCTACCCAGGGGGACAGCTTGAGGCTCTGTCTCAAAAAACAAAAAAAAACCCATCCACCATTACCCACATGTTGACTTCCTTATCAAGCTCAGCTCATCTACACCCAGGTGGAAATAAAGGCTGATGTTGCTCACACAGAACCTGGACTCCGTTTCCTTTCATTCACATTTCAGAATGATCTTTTATTTTTGGTCTTCGACCTCTCATTTTGTTGCCATGACTCAGATAGGGGAGAAGCCCCCCTTGGGAAGCTGAAATACACTCCATTGGACCCAACTAGACAGACTCTTGTTCCTACAAGATGAAGGGAAACAGGGGTATCCCTCTGACTCCCACCCCAAAATTCATCCATTTATTGGTGAGGTGAGCATTTGTCTAGAACCCCTTTCTGAACTTTCTAACTCTCTTTCCATTTCCCCAGTCCAACTCCTCTTTCCCTCTCCCACCATCTCTGGGGCTCTTAAGCAGAATGTAAAGAGAGCCTGTGACAAGGAGGAGGAAGAGGTGGCTGAGGGCTGGGGTCTATATATATTTGTATATAGCCCCTTTCTCAGTTTTTAAAAATCCTCAGTTAGGTCCATGCCTAACCCCAGCAAGTCAGGCTCACCGGTCCAGTCCCTCCTGTGAGCCTGGGCCACTCTTCTGGCTAACCAACCCCAGCCTTGCTTTTTCTGGCTGCTTTCATATGCGGAGGCCTAGTACTTCCCTGATCCCAGCCCCAGCCACCTATGGACTCACCCCAGTGAGCCAAGGTTGCCAGCCAGTGCCTCATGTATAGGGATGCCTTCCCGTGGGCCTGGGCCACTTGTGTCTGGCTGGTTCAAGGTCACATGCAGAAGCCTGGCCTCTCTGACCCCAGTCCTCAGCCCCCTCCTTCTCCTTTTTACAGACTCTCTTTACGTTCTTGCTTTAACCTTGTTTATTTTTTTACTTGCAGTTTCCCACATGAGGACCACTCAGTCATGGATTCCCCCTTCTTCACCTTTAAGCTGCCTTTTAACTCACCTCAAGCCTCTAAAGCTCTATCCTGACCTTAAACCTAAATACCTCATCTTTTTCTGTAATACCACTTGACCTACCTACAGACTAGACAACGGTTCCTGATGGCCGGAAAATGGCACATTTGATCTCTCATTTCTCACTGATCTCAATAATTACGGTCAGAGATAAGGCAAATGGTCAGAGATTCCCTACAGAGATTCCCTTTCTCCTCCTCCAAAACATTCCTTTGCAGTGTTAGTCTTGCGAACCCTCTCAGATCTTCCCTGTGTGGGCCAAACTGGCTCCAACCCATCCAAATCTCCATTGTCTTCTTTTGACTCACAGACAACTCTCTCCTTCTGCCCCTCCACAGTACCCACCTCAACCGAATTCCTACTCACAGAATTCCTACTGGCAGAATTCCACCCCATTCCTCCCTCTTCACTGCCTCCCACCTGCTCTCCCCCACAGAAGGTAGAAAAAGAAAATGGCAGAACTGAGAGAGAGTGATAGAACTCCAAAAATTCCCCAGGGCCCTCAGACTCCCCAGAAAGATCTAATTGATCTGACCTTTAAGATGTAGCAATGCCTCTCAGAGCTTCAGTATTAGACAAACCTCCGGCTACTTCTTGAAACTCCACAGTGCACTCCAAAAAAACAAAATCTCCCCCTGGACCATGTTTAAAGTACAGCAAATCAGGCTTTTGAGCAAAGCAGTACCCAAATCTAAACCCTCCCCCAAACCATGTCCAGTCTGCAAAGGTCCTCACTGGAAGTCTGACTGCCCAGGTCTTTCGGAAGATCTGGTTTTGCAGTCATTCCCAGAACCTAGCAAATTTCCTAACTTTTTAAACCTAGCTTCGAAAGACTGACAATCGGGATGCCCCTAGACGTCAACCTGGAAAACTAAACTCTGGGTATTTCTGCTAGTGGAAGGTAAGCCAGTTTCTTCTCTAATAAACATGGAACCAACTTTTTCCACACTGCCACCCTATGAAGGCCCTCTAAAACAAACAGAGATCTTGGTGGTGGGAATTAATTCCTACCCTCAGTGTGGGAATTAATGATAATTTACTGCACCTATCCTTGTGGGGCTAGAATCATGGCCTCTTTGGTTATTTCCTATGTTAAAGCCACTAATTATGATTTTTCTCTTTCTCAGTTTTGGACCAGTAATCCTCTATCTCATTTCTCAATTTATTGACCAGGCAGTCACCCGAAAAATAACTGCTGATACCCTCACCCTACATGGATATCAACCACTTCAAACTGAAGACCCAAGAATGTTCCTGTAAACATCACTCCTCTCCTCCCCCTCCCCATTTTCTTTTCTTTACAGGGAGCCACACTGCCCCTCCTTCTAGAGGAAGCAGTCAAAGAGATACCACACCCATCATCCCACCTCCTTAGAGTAGACTAAAAAGACAGGGATAATAGAGTCAAATATAGGGACCCATCCAAATAGAATTGACCCGCCCAAATCAGATGTCCCACCTGGGAAAGGTGAATGGGCCAACCCCCACTATTCCAACAGATGTCCCACCCAGAAAAGGGAATGTACCAACCCCTACCCTTCTGACCTTTAAACCCCCCCCCCCATCCACCATTACCCATGTGCTGACTTCCTTCTTGAGCCAGTGTTGCCCACACAGAACCTGGACTCCGTTTCCTTTCGTTCACATTTCAGAATAATCTTTTATTTCCAGTCCTTGACCTCTCATGGGCACCTGTTGTCCCTCTACTGGGAGGCTGAGGCAGGAAGAGAGCATGAACCCAGGGGTTTGAGGTCGCTGTGAGCTGTACTGACACCACTGCACTTAGGTTGAGTAACAGAGTAAGACTCTGTCTAAAAAAAAAAAAAAAAAAAAAAAATACAACCCAGCTATGATGATCTTCCCAGTTAACTAACTGGTCGCCTTAATTCCTTCCAAAAACCTGTTAATTCACCCATCCATTTGCAAGCATCCATTTTATGAACAGGGCCCTGGGTTGGGGAACCTCAAGGCCACATGTGGCCTTTGGGATCCCCAAGTGTGATCCCTCAACCAAATCCAGACTTCACAGGACAAATCCCTTTGTTAAAAGGATCTGTTCTGTAAAATTTGGCTTAGTCAATAGGCCACACTCAAGGATGGAGAAGGCCACATGTAGCCCCACGTCTGCAGGTTCCCCATCCTTTGGGAAGTTTCCCACTTAGTCAGAAGAGCAGGCAGAGGTGGAGGGGAGGAGGATAGGAAAAAGAATAAAGGGGGGAAATATACAAACCACTAACAAACAGAGAATAGTATTAGAATGAACTCTGCTAGTACGCAGGCTGGTGAATGTATTCCTCAGAGCTTAAAGGCTGACGTGGATGACAGCAGGGAAGAGCACGTATTCTAGCTCCAAGGAAACACCTCACTAGAGGTATGTCTCTCTCTCTCTCTTTTTTTTTTTTGGTAGTTAAATATATGCAGCATAAAAATTTTGATTTTTTTTTTCTGAGAGAGAATCTCTGTCACCCTGGGTAGAGTCCCATGGCATCATAGCTCACAGCAACTTTAAACTCTTGGGCTTAAGTGATCTTCTTGCCTCAGCCTCCCGAGTAACTGGGACTACAGGTGCCTGTCACCACCCTCACCTAGTTTTTCATTTACATTGGGGTCTTGCTCTTGCTCAGGCTGATCTCAAACCCCTGAGATCAAGCAATCCACTTGCCTCAGCCTCCCAGAGTGCTAGGATTACAGGCATGAGCCACCACACTAGGCCAAAAATTTTGATTTTTAACCATTTCTAACATAGTTCAGCAGCGTTTACAGTGGTGTTTAACCATCACCTCCACCCATCTCTAGAACCTTATTGGTCATCTTCCCAAATTGAAACTCTGTGCTCATTCAACAATAACTCACTATTCTCTTCCCCTGCAGACCTTTAGCAACCACCATTCTACTTTCTGTCTCTGTAAAAATTTGACTACTCTTAGGTACCTGTGGTAGAATAAAAACATTATTTGCTCTTTGTCCCCTATTCCTGGCTCAGAGCTCCAAAAATCCCTGGAATTTCCTGAAGGTTAGGAATGTCTTTTATTTTTCATTAGGTGCCCCATTCTCCCACTAAGGAGATGTAGATATTGTACCCAGATAGCCTCAGGATGGGGCTTGTCACCAGGAGGGTGGGGGCTTGAGATTCAGATGGATAAATACGCCTGAGTGAGTTTCTGAGAGCTTCATCATGGTGCCCGGAGAGTGGCATCCCAGAGGGAGTGGAAGCTCCAGGGCCTTTCTCCCCAAGGCAGCTGTTATCTCTTCCATTTGGCTGCTCCTAAGTTGTATCCTTTATAATAAACTGATAAGTGTAAGAAAAGTGTTTTCCTGAGTTCTGTGAGCTGTTATAGCAAATTAAAAAACCTCATGAGGGATCATGGGAACTCCCAATTCATAGCTGATTGGTCAGAAGCATGAATGGGCCCCAGGCCTTGCTCTTTACTCTTCTTTAGAGTATGAATTGGGGGCAGTTTTAGGGGACTAAGCCCTTGACACATGGAGTCTGCTAACTCCAGGAAGTTAGTGTCAGAATTGAATTGGATTATAGGGACACCCAGTTAGTGTCTAGAGAATTGGAGAATTAGTAGAACTCAAAAAATTGACACTGTAAATGCCTCATATAAGTAGAATCATGTAGTATTTGTCCTTCTGTGATGGGCTTATTTCATTTAACATCGTGTCATCAAGGTTCACCCATGTCCTAGCATTTGTCAGAATTTCTTTCTCTTGTCTTGAAGCTGAATAATCCATTGTACGTACATACCACATTTTGTTTACTCATCCGTAGATAGATATTTGGGCTGCTTCTGCCTTGTAGCTATTGTGAGTGGTGCTGCTGTAAACATGGGCATACAAATATCTATTCCCATTCCTGCTTTTAATTCTTTCCAGTATGTACCCAGAAGCAGAATTGTTGGATCATATGGTAATTGTATTTTTAATTTTTTTGAGGAACTACCATGCTGTTTCTGTAACAGCTATCCCACTTTACATTCCCAATAGTAATGCACATGGGTTCTAATTTCTTCACATCCTTGCCAACATCTATTATTATTGTTGCTATTATTATTTTTGGGACAGGGTCTCACTTTGACACCCTCGGTAGAGGGTCATGGTAGTGTGTCATAGCTCACAGCAACCTCAAAGTCTTGTGCTCAATGATCCTCTTGCCACAGCCTCCCAAGTTGCTAGAACTACAGGCACCTACCATGATGAGCAGCTCATTTTTCTATGTTTAGTAGAGATAGGTGGTCTCCCTCTTGTTCAGGCTGGTCTCGAACTCTTGAGCTCAAGCAATTCTCTCACCTCTGCCTCCCCGAGTGCTGGGATTACAGGCATGAGCCACTGCGCTCAGTTGGTTTTTCAGTTGTTGAGCTGTATTCTTTATAAATTCTGGATATTAACCTTTTATCAGATACACGGTTTGCAAATATTTTCTTCCATAAAGTGGGTTGTCTTTTCACTGTTGATAGTGTCCTTGTGCAAAAGGTTTTTAATTCTGATGTAGACCAATTTACCTATTTTTTTCTTTTAATACCTCTGCTTTTGGTATCATATTTAAGAAATCTTTGTCATGAAGTGTGTGTACTGTTACCACCCATTTCGCAAAGAGGGCAAGCGAGTCCCAGAGGGGTTAAGCCTGCGCCCGAGGTTACACAGTAACAGCACCCTTCACTTTGCCACTTGGAATGTGTCTTTTCCTTGGTTGGGTGCGCTTGGTTGGTTGGATTTTCACAGCTCATCTAAAAAGTTATTTTGGCCAGTCCCTGGTATTTTACCTAACCTTTCCATGGGGTGAGGGTAGGCCTAGAGCCTTCTAGTTCACCATCTTGCCGATGTCCCTCTCCACTACCTAAATCTTACTCCCCAAACAGAATATCCCAAGGATACTGTATGAAGCCAGACTGATCAGAGCAGAGAGACAAGGCTGGGAGGTAACAGGAGATAGGCTGAAGAGGAAGAGGGAGGGAGCAGGAGTCTGGAAATCTGAACCTGAAGACTTAGATTTGATTCCATGAAACCAGTAGGCATCTGTTACAATGCCTAGCAAGGCAACAAAACCAAGGCAAAAGCCAGGCCAGGCCAACCTGAGCTTCCTCGTGAATCAGCCTGAATGTCAAGCAAAGCAAAGGCTTTGGAGCATCTGTAATGGTTTCAGGAAACACCCCATTAGGGCTCCCCCACTTACCTGACCTTAAGTAAATCAGAATTATGAGCCCTGCCCCCCAGCCCATCCTCTGCCGTCAATCTGGAAGATGAGTGCCCCAAGCTCTCTCCACTTCCTCCTGGACACTGGAGCCAATATACAGCAAATACATAATAAATAGGCCCTGAAAAGAACATGGCTCCAAGCAGGACAGTCCCTTCCCATGCATGCTGGTCCTTTCTCCTGGTAATTTCAAAGATTACTAGTCTCACCTAAGAGACCAGTTGAAAATACAAAGTTCTGGGCCCATCCCCTAGCGGGTTTGGTTAGGAAAGTCCACATGGGGACCCAAGCACCTGCCTAATCACATGGGTATAGCAGATCATCAGCTGCTGTGGGGAAATACTGGCCTAGATAGCAGATAAAGATAGGTTCTAGGCTCGGCGCCTGTGGCTCAAGTGGCTAAGGCGCCAGCCACATACACCCAAGGTGGTGGGTTCGAATCCAGCCCGGGCCACCAAACAACAATGACAGTTGCAACCAAAAAAAAAAAATAGCCAGGCGTTATGGCGGGCGCCTGTGGTCCCAGCTACTTGGGGGGCTGAGGAAGGAGACTCGCTTGAGCCCAGGAGTTGGAGGTTGCTGTGAGCTGAGATGCCATGGCACTCTACCCAGGGGGACAGCTTGAGGCTCCTGTCTCAAAAAAAAAGATAGGCTCTAGAAAGTAACTATAGACTTAAAGAGTTGTGTTTGCTGGACTGGTTGATCATATAAGATCACCCAGAGATGCAGAGGGTTTCTGAGGTTGACTTGGGAGTCAGATTCATAAGATGTGTGGTCTACCTAGTCTTCCAAAGTTATGGCCACGGGGTAAGTTACAGGTCAGACTTGTTATTCCAGATATCTTAATATCAGAGCTTATCAGGATCGGAGTAAAGTTTGAGGAGGTGAAGGCATATTCTTCTGTTCTTTTGCTTTGCTACCTTCAGAGTTTATTTCCACCTGCTCACAGGTGAGGGCATTCCACAGAAGGAGAAAGAAGAACTAAAATTTAGTTCCGTGTTACCTCCTCAGAAATCTCAAACTGGCAATTTTATGTCACAGTTTAAGACACAAAATATAATTTTTTAAAAAACAATAACTTTGTAATTAGTCACCAGCATTAAAGAACAGATTTCACGGCTTGGCGCCTGCAGCACAGTACTTATGGCACTGGTCACGTGCACCAAGGCTGGAGGGTTCAAACCTGGCCCTGGCTTGCTAAACAACAATGACAACTGCAACAAAAAAATAGCCAGGCATTCTGGTGGCCACCTGTACTCCTAGCTACTTGGGAGGCTGAGGCAAGAGAATCACTTAAGCCCAAGAGCTGGAGGTTGTTATGAGCTGTGACACCATGGCACTCTACCAAGGGTGACAAAGTGAGACTCTGTCTCAAAGAAAAAAAACACTCCAAAACAGATTTCATAAGCCAGATACAGGAGGACAAGTATTGTATGGTTCCGCTTACATATGGTACCTAGAATAGGCAAATTCATAGGGACAGAAAGTAGACTGCCGGGTACTTGGAATGGGAGGGACCAAGGAGGGAGGAGTTATGGCTTAATGAGTGCAGAGTTTTTGTTGGGATAATGCAAAATTTTTGAGTATAATGAGAATAGTTACACAGCATTGTAAATATACTTAATACTATTTAATTGTATACTTCTGAATGGCTAAAATGAGAAATATTATGTATATTTTATTGTGATTATCACAAAACCTGGATTTCACATAAAAATCTGGATTTCTAGTTTCTCTATAAAAAAATGAAACTCTGACATACTGAGTTACGTTTTATATTAATATATCAGTATCTGTTGGGAACTGAAGCAGTTGCTGCCTTTAGATGGAGTGCGTGGTTGGTCTCCTGTTCACTGGGACCCCACTCCACCCCAGTGTCACCTTTATTAGACCCACCTCACTCATTTAAATGACCTGGAAAGTCCCCATATGCATCAGAGAGGGCAGTCCTAGGCCTAGCCTATCCCATTTTGGTCACTACTAGCCTTGTTTTCCTCTCTAACCCCTGCCTATTCCTTTCTTCTAGTGCATAATGGGGGCCAGAAAGGAGTCAGTCCCATGTTACAGACATTGTAACAGATGCCTGCTGGGCAAACACTGTGTGTGCCTGAAGTAACAATAATAATCAACAGAAGTGAACAAAAGCATTTGCCTTTACTTCTAAACTTCACTCAGATCTTTTTTTTTTTTTTTTGAGACAGAGCCTCAAGCTGTCCCCCTGGGTAGAGTGCTGTTGCATCACAGCTCACAGCAACCTCCAACTCCTGGGCTCAAGCGAGTCTCCTGCCTCAGCCTCCCAAGTAGCTGGGACCACAGGCACC